>NNCF01131691.1:170949-259325 GCA_002313205.1 Laupala kohalensis | reverse complement strand
AAAGCATTCGATGTCATTGATCACGAAATTCTCCTTTCCAAATTGCATTCTTTAGGCATTCGTGGACTTGCACATCAATGGCTAACTTCTTATTTAAAAGATAGATATCAACAAGTAGAAATATCCTATACTAAAAATAAAATACTTGAGCGTTGTCTTTCAGAAACAAAGCCACTTACTTGCGGAGTACCCCAAGGATCAATTCTCGGCCCTATACTCTTTTTATTGTATGTGAACGACATGTCATCATCCACATCAGATTGCAGAATGGTTCTTTTTGCTGATGACACTAATTTACTGCGTAAACACGCCAATGCTCAAAAAGTTTTGTCTAACCTTTCGACTTGGTTCCATGCAAATCGTCTCATTGTTAACACTGACAAAACAGTGTCTATGTCATTTCACAATAGTAATACAAAATCTTTACCCCAGGTTTCTCTTTCTTTAAACGGAACACAATTAAAAACTGTTACAAATACAAAATTCTTAGGTCTCCATATTCAAGACAACCTCAAATGGAATTGTCACATTGACAATCTTAATTCCCAATTAAGCAAATTGTGTTACGCATTCCGAATCTTAGTTAACGCAGTTAGTCCACGTATTTCCCGTTGCGTATATTTTGCAAACGTTTACTCCCATTTACGTTACGGCATTACCTTCTGGGGTAATTCCGGTCAGAGTATTCAAACTTTCAGAATTCAGAAGAGGATAGTTCGGATAATTTGTAAATCTCACCCCCGAAACTCTTGTAAACCTTTATTCAAGGAATTAAATATCTTAACACTTCCCTGCATTTATATTTATGAAACGGTCGTGATTGTTAAGACCGAATTACTGAAGTGCCACCCTTGTTTTATACGAAACAGTCTCGTTCACGAACACAATACTCGCAATAGTATTAATATTCATCGCCCTAGAGTGTCAACCGCTCTTTGCCAAAAAGGACCTTATCATTCGGGAATCATTCTATATAATTCTCTGCCCAATAATATACAAGATATTATGAAATTGAATATCTTCAAATCCGCGGTTAAAAACTACCTCCTGGACCAGTGCTTCTAGACTGTAAAATAATTTATTGATATTAATAAAAGTTAAATTCGTCTTGTACTTTATCACGCCATTGCTGTAGTACTTTTTAAATAACTCATAACAATTTCAAAAACTATTTTCTTGCATGATTGTGTTACCGTATGGCTCATATTAATTTAGTTTTATGTGTTCTCAACTTTGGCACGCTTGTGTACATAAAGTCTGTAGCCCCATCCTGGCCCGGGTTTTTCTCCTTTTTCCTTCGGGTAGAGGCGGATTTGTTATACAGGTTCTCTAAGCTTTGTCTAGGGGCATGTTTATTGTAACAATAAATCGACAATTTAGTGTTGTTTTTTTTCAACTCTTCTGATTTTTAAACACTATTCTCAGAATAATCTATAGTTCGGTAATAACTTGTACATGTAATTTTTTGCATAAAATTACAATCATATTGACATTCTATTAGTATTATAACTCGCAGCTTACTTTTTTTCTTATCTAGGAACGTTTGCTGAAATTTTTGAATCCGCCTCTGCCTTAGGGCCCTTGATCGGAATTGATGGGATGGTCCCTTGCTTGCTTCCGGAGAGTAAATTAGTTTATTGTCCTGTCACGGGGCTGACATTACGCAAAGGTTTATAATATTACTCAAAGCTGACATTATGCAAGAATTTTTTAATATATTTCCAGGGCGGATCTTTAAATCGATAGTTTAAATAGTTAGTGTCATTTGAATCGTGACTCGCCAGACGGATCTCCATGACGTCAGCCGCGAGAGATAAGAACCTTTTCCTGGTTGTCCCGTCTTCCCAGAGAACCAATTTTTCTCTGCGGTCAAGCCCGAGATGACACACGATCGTATGACTCGCCACGCCACTGCACTGTCAGCCCCCTCCATGTGACATTCCTCCCTCTTTCTTTCTAATTGCGTTTATATGCATAAGACAACGCCTTACCATCTCTACAAATTATCGTAGAGCCGAGTGCAACGACTCCCTTCCCAATGACTTCTCCTACCATGAAGAGCTCCTCAATACATTCAAATATCCACATGGAATCCCCCACCCCTATCAGGGCAGTTTCCAGGGTTCGTGGCGCTTTCGGGAAGTTACATACCAATCCCCCCGCACACCCCTCACGGTTATTTAAACTGGTGACCGCCCATCCGAGCTCCTTCTCTTCTTCTTCTTCTTGATCATCATCTCTTCTATGGGGAACTCGCTGGAGACGATGTGATGTGCCCGAGACTGGGTGTGTCGGCGACGAGACGCAAGAAGCTTCCTGCGCGGCTTCACGGGGCGCAGCCGACAACAGTTCTGATGATGGTCTGTATTGACGATAATTGGAATCATATGGAACATTCTAAATGGACCCTGACGTCCTTACGAGTCTTTAGAACATGTTAATGCAGTATATTGATCTCTCGCTCCGATAAGGGCATTTAACATAACTATGTAATCACTTGCTTATGGGAGCATCATTATAACTTTTTAATTATAAGCTCTCTTCGAGCTTATGTGCAAATTCAATTATTAAGCCTTTGTTATAGTTTATGTGTCAATGTTTTATTAACCAAACGCCAAAACCTGAATAGAGAATTACTCTAACTATTGCCAAGCGAGTATTCTAATTATTTCCTCTGGAGTCTATCCTCTCCCGACGTTGGGACAAAGACAACGCTAAATATATACATAGAATCGACCAACGCGACATTGTATATTATTGTTATATCGCTATGTACCAACGCGACAGTCCTCCACGTGGTCATACGCAGTTCGTACTGTTTTTTGACAATAAATTTATTATTAAAATTTATTAAATTTATTATAACACCACCTCTTTTCAATACTAGCAATAATTAATTCAAATAGTAAATTGAAAAACAAAGATGAGACATCTGAAGACATTATGGTGTCATTCTTATTTAACTCTTAACTTATTAATATCGTAAACAAAACTTCAACTATCTTTAGTATGAGACTTAGGCACAGGAACACAGGAAGATAGAATGTCCCTCAAGCAAGTGGCAAGATTATATGTACTACTTCCAATAGAAGACAATATAGTTCTTAGTGGGAAATCTTTTTTTTTTACTATTGATAGACGATAGCATCTAGGTATATTCCCATTGTGACAATTAGTTTATCACATATTTTCTTGTACACCCAACAGTTCCTCACTAATAACCTCATCACAGAATTTATTTTCCCAGCGATCCTCCTAGAAGGATCTCTGTTAATAAATTGATATGAAGTATCACAAAAAAGTTGTAACATTATCTTGTTATAATCAATAATATCCACAGTAATCTGACCTTTATCAGCTCTAGTAATCAAAACCTGATCATTATCTTTTATAAATATATTTAAAGATATGATTAATTAAGACAATTTCTTGTCAAGAAAAGAAAGATGTCTATTAGAATTGAGGTTACGTAAAGTTGTATTGATCAACTCAATCCTAGCATTATTTCTCAAAGGTTCATCGATTAAGTAACACAATCAAAATATTTGAGGAGTCGAAAGGTCGAAAATAATTTTAATAAACTTGACAGGTACGTTCGTGAGGAAGTTTGATTGGGATATTATATCAACCACTGATACCTGTTCTTTAAATGCCCTAGTTATATTGTAATTGGGCCATTTTTTCATTATCTGCCAAACAAATCGATCATCTCAGAATATGCTAAAAATTTGTCTTTCACTTCATTTCCCTTAAACACTAATATAGAGCTCATTTATTAGATAGATTTATTCATTCATTTCATCTAATTAGATTTATCATTATTTGCCATCAAATTACTCCCAGTCAGTTTTGTGCGAAATTTAAGTCTAGGTGTGCAGTGAACGCGATATAATAAAAATATATTACAATTAATCTTATATTTCTAAACCTGATCGATTTTGAACGTATAGGGTCCAATGTATAGGGTTAAGCCTGAAAAATTATCAATTTTGTTCAACAAATTACATTTCAAGGTCAAAACATTTATTAAAATACTTCTTTTTTTCAAAATTCAATTCTCACGATCAATTTTCGAAATTTTTAGCTAAAATGCTCCTAAAGCTTGAAGTTATTGTCAGTTAAAATGTTAGAAAAAGAAATTCATATTTCAGAAAGATACAGTCATTTTAAGAAAGATGTTTACTTTTGCAAGTTTGTTACGTTTGTAAATAATCTTTTTTACAAGATGAATAAAAAATAAACAATTTTGTTTATTTACATAGGGGTTATTTAATACGAATAGTGTGTAAGAACAATAGTATTATAAATTTTTAATATTACTAGTGATTGCATATCACACATTTAGATTTCCGTACAATCGGCCCAGATCATCCGTCGAGAACTTTTAAAATTCGAAGAAAATTTTGCTGAAATCTAATATTTTCTCTGTCGTCTGGAGGAACCTCTAAAGTTTTAAATAGAACCCCCAAACGATTGTCGTAAGATACGAGTAGAAACAGTATTTGATTGATATTAGTTCATAAGCGGTTCACATCTACAAGTTGAGACAAAATTATCTTCGGAGAATGCCAATAAACGAAGTTTAGTCAAATCAAATATTTCCTGTCGTTAGTTAAATACAAGAGTTTGTGAGAACCTGCTCAGATCATTTGGTACTCTTGTGATTTTTTCTTTTCATTTAATTTGGTCATTATTCCTGACAACCGGCACGTCCGCAAAACAGATCTTACACGGCACTTTCTGCGTAATAAAGACAGTCACAGTCAATACAATTATAGACATTACTATCTTTTTCTTCTTCCCATAATTACAATCTCTTGTCCGTATCTCTTCGTTGTACTGTTTACAATGTACCTCTTTAATATGTATCATAATCTGCATCGTCTCACACAACCATAATGTGTGTGGGGCAATTCTAACCTTAATCTTTACACGCAACGCTAACCCTGTAATGTCTTCCGGATCCTGTTTATTTATTTATTTCAGGTCTTGTGCCTGCTTTTCCACCTAACCATTATTTGGGTGAGGAATTGAGAAAGAAATATGTTAGATTACCGGAGAACTAATGGTACTGAACCGACATATGTGTGGAGTACATGAGGGAAAAGCCAGCTGAAATCCTCACCTGGATCCGACGAGCGGGGGATCGCCCAGCACTCTCGCGCTAAGTGGCATGCTGGGAGCGCAATCGCCACTATTACACAAACGCTGTCGGTGAACACATTTCGCCCGTTCTTTTTCTCTTTTGACAGTGTAGCTGAGCAATATGGCCCCAAAAGGTGTTAAATCCTCAATATGAAATCGACACTTGAATTCCCTTGCTCTCAAAGCAACGTGATGTGCGACGCGTTGACGCCAAGTGGCCGCGTCACTGCGCGATCGCCTTGGAAACACAATGAAACGCTGAACCCCTCACACCCATCGGGGCTATTCTCCTCCGCTTTCCGCTCGGTCATAATTGTTACACGGCCTTGGATGCGATCGTGCGATATACTGAACGCTTCGTCATTATTTCGTCAAGCTGTCTTTCGGAGCGACCTCGATCGTCGGCGGACAGAATTTCACAGGCTGAGTACGCGCATTGAGAATAGCCTTATACGGCGAGGTATTCCCGTCCACCGTCTCCTCCCTCCACCCCTCGCGTTATTTACCGCTTCGCATCCCTGCACTGACACTGATGATCAGGAACTAATTTCATGAAATCTACAGCGATAAAATGGGTTCACGAATACGTTTCAATACACCCAAGAATATTCGTTTTAAATTCGAAAATGAAAGTGGTTTTTGGAGCGTTACTTTAGTTTTAGCGCATTTGCTGAATGTTTATATTTACACATACTAAATTAGGTACTTCACTTTCATCTATGTCCATCACGCGTTACATATATGGGAGATATACAATATCTCCATATTTTTATGACTGTTTAAAGTAAAAATGCAAGGCGTAATCCAGTGGTGACCATATTCACTAGACTCTTATTCTAACCCAACAAAACGATGAATATTCCTATATCAACAAAAATATTAAATGAACGAATGTAATTCAAAACATTTCATCGGTTGATATTCCATCAATTGATTTGCGCAATGATAATGCCGTCAACAAATATTCTTTTATAGAACTATAACAACCAGTATTTCATAAGATATTGATATTAAGTCAAACAATTCAGAAACTTATTTTCATCAAGATCTTTGAAATTTCAGTTCATTTCATATTATATCATGGTATAGACGTATTTTCTAAAAACAAACCTCCAAATTCAATTCCCCAATAATGCTAGTTCTATTTTCGTCAGGAAGAAGAGAATTTACTTCCACTTTATCTCCTTCATTTAATTAGCGCGCTCAACGTGAGATGAAAACGAAAAATATAAATGAACTCTAAATTAGGGTTTCTAGAGTAAGAAGTCAATTTGAAACGAACTTTTCATAACATATTTCTTTTATTTGTGACATAATACCTGTAAATGTACCAGATTTAGTGCAATTTTGAGACATCAGGTTTGGTTTGGGGTTACAAAACATATCATCACTGCATTTGCAGATATATTCGTTTCTATAAAATCTTCTTAAGATAACTTTGTAAGATATTTTGGTATTTTCGTTAAATCGTAAGAAAATTAATTTTCTTTCAAAGGATAGGAACATCTATTGAACATACTCCCTGATCTTGAATAATCCGGAATAAGTCATTGTGCATTATTAGCAACAGCGATAACGGAGTTTGAAGTAAAGTACAGCAAACACAACATTAGACATTACAAGAAAATTTATCTGAACCACACAACTGCGCGGACATTTTGTTTCGACTTCCGCAAAATCCATATAAAAATGTAACTCGAAATTGTCACAACATCACACTGAAAGCGTACATGTACCATTCACATTAGATTCGAGTCAATTATTACGGTATATTTCTTCTAATACAGTAAACAATAGTCGAGACGTTTTTGAAAAGCAAATCAATACAGCAATACCAGAGAGTATAAAATTAACTGTGCAGGATACAGTTAATTCCTCCTGCAACACCTTTATAATGCAGCCGCCTCTGAAGGCACTCGGGAAGTGCGTGAGAAGGAGTCATTCGAGAGGAAACGGACGAAAATTTATCTGCAGGAGGAAGCTATGCCTTCATTCCTTGATTGGATTGCTTGGAGGTATTTAGTAGTGGTTAGTTTTCTTTCCTTCGCCTCAAGATTTTTAACAAGAGCTTCTTCTCTTTCCTTTTCCACCTCCTTCTGCTGAAAATTTTCCAAACCACATCCTTCATTATTAGCTAATTTGTAAACGAAATTAACGATGATACACTATTTCAGTCTACACCCAATGAATAATTTCTAAAATTACTCATAACAAATTTGAGTCATTCATCAAAACGGTTCAGCTGCTCTTACTAAAATACAGCGTTTGTGTACTAATCGTAATATAAAGCTCAAATAGAACTACTACGTATCTTGGCAACGTATCCCACAAAATAATTTTGATTAATTTTCTTTTCTCAATCAATGAGACCTTTCATGCAATAAAAAAAAATTCATTCTTCATAAATATAGTGGTTGTAGCGGAATTGGGTGAAAATCCCAAATTTTAATGTCTCATGCTCAATAATGATGCATTAGGTCTACTCCAAAAGTGGACTTACATTGAGCTGTAAAAATATCAAAATGTGTCTTAAAACTTACAACCGGAATCGGAGTATCCAATAAGCACAACTAGGCACAGGCCTGAAGCCCCCGATTCCAAAGAACTCCACACAAGTTTGGAATGTGTAGCGACGCAGCATTCATATTCGCAATAGAAAAGATTAAAAGTTTCGCAAAGAGTTACAGTTTTTCAAGAACGCTTATATATGTTGTGTGTATTGTCAATTGAATCAAATATTCGCCGTATATTAACCATAGACGAGTTACCAAGATGATAAAGGAAAACGACAAAGTCAGTAAGGGGTGTGTAAAATACATGCAATGCAATAGTAAAGACTACTATCATGCGCAGTAATTACATTTCGACAGTAACTAGTCCTTTCAGCTCAGAGCAACTAGTCCACCTATAGACCTAATGTAAACCCGACATCCCTCATGCAAAATTGCCAGTTTTAGACAATTTGCATCATGAGTACACATTCATTTGATTCTTATGAGAAACATGAAACGTTGGCATGGCCAGAGACGTAATACAGAAGGAGCAGGAATACTTCAAACCTGCGTTTCTCTTACATATCTGCATTTCACGTTAATAATACTAAAACGCTTGACTATCACACCAGTAATTTCAGAAATAAATAGTGTATGTAACTTTTTTGTTCGAGAGAAACTTCATTAGCATATTCAACAAGCAAGCGGATCACCTGTCTAAAAACCAGGCCATTCAAGTTTCTTCAGACACGAGAATTTTATAATGAATGTGCAAATTTCTCTCGCAAGTTCTGAAAGTGAAACAGTCGCGTGAATGAAATGAGTCTCCATTTATTAAAATCTCATGATGGATTTGTCACTTTTTCTGAAACTGAACTTTTTGCAACTCAAACAAATCTAACAACATGTTGCAGACGTTGGGTAAGGGCGAATTCACATGATCGACGAACACAGGCGAACGTGGTAACAAAAAATCGCAGACTATCGCCAAAATATTGCATACCATCGCAGAGCTAACGCAGTGCACCTGAACAGTCTTGTGCACTATGGCAGTGGTGTCGTCTGCTTCACATGGCGATGCGATTCTTGAAAGCGATTTTCCTATCGCGGATTGTCGCACCACGGACTTGTGCATCGCACTGCAACCTAGCTTTGCACCACTGTTATGTGCAATGCGCCCAGTCACAAAGTGTAGGAGTTTATTTAAAGGAGTTGGGAGTGTGGTTATTCTCGTTTGACTGTTTATTAACTTACGTTTAATTGTTCACTGTTTGTCAGCTATTTATTATTGTTAGCTAGTTAACTTTTCATTGTTTGTTAGTTAGACTTTTTTGTTTTTAATTTTTGTTTGTTTTTAATTTTTATTAATTAACGGTTTAAAATGTCGGATTTTGACACGGAAAGCCAGATGCCGAATTTTGACATGGAAATTTTTATTATCGTAGTAATCAAACCTGCGCTGTGGGATTTTGAATCCCTAGCCTATAGTAAAAAATACAAGAAAAAGAACACATGGGTTGATGTGCCCGGAGTACGGTCTGAATGAGAGCTCTGAAAAACTGGATAAATGTAAGTATTTATCTCAGTATAAATAATACATTATATTTAACTTACTGTCAAGAACAACTGTATTGCATGCTACAGTGAATCACAGTTTAGCTCTTCCAGACATCCTAGTTCAATTCAATTCATAAGAAATTTATTTACAAACACCTACATTCCAGAACGCAAATATAAATCTTACAATTAAATTACAAAAAATGACAAATCATAGAAAAAGAAACTAAATGTGAAATAAATTAGGGATCCCAGGATGCGTAGCTTGTGTCGGGATTTTATTCGCCATAAAATAACTACAAAGACTCAGAGTGATTGGTTGATAACCTGCTACAAATAACATGAACAATCAAAAATTAGAAAAGGATTTGGCTTGTAAATATGACTAAAGGAAGTTTTATTCTTATTCTAGCAAAAGAGTAGTTACATTATTTACAACATGAAAATAAAGAGACAAAAAAGTACTGTCTCGCCCAAGTTTCAAAATTTAACTTATTTACTTATCACACTTTATCAAATCATACTGTACTAATTTGACACTGAATATATTAGTTTCTAAATTATAAAAACAAAATGAAATTTATCACACTCAGTTGCAAGATGTAAAGGATTTTTAACTTTGGATTTTGAGTAAAGAGTATGTTTTCTAATGTGAGAAGAAGTTATGCATCTTAATTCTTTATGGCTTCGGAAATACGTAAAAAACAAATACTTACAAAAGGCAATCAAGTCTTCAGAACGATAAACCAGGATTGATCTGCGCCCGGTTTCTTTGACGATGGAGAGAAATGAGTTTACGAACTTCCGTGGCCGGATCTTGGCCGGCCGGCTATTGCCAATCTATGGACCAGGATGTTAAGGTTTTCCTCAAGGTAAATGCTGAACAAACGCATTATAAAGAAGCAAGGAAGGACGTCATACGTAAATCACACATATAAATATTAAAAAAATACTATAATTTTTCACAAAATCGTAATATTTTCTTGGGATAAAATTCAAGCAAGACTTTCAAAATGATTGTATTCTCACTTTCAACATGACGTTCAAAGATAGCTTTGAAAATATTTTCTACTCTTACATATTCTATATAGTACTACTAGAAACTTCAAATAATCATTCCAGGACATTAAAAATTTTAAAACAAAATTCACAAATAAAACAAAAGTAAAAAATATTTATTTTCATCGTTTAACAAACAAACAAAAAATTACATCAACATTAAAAAATGATACTGTGAATTGATACATACGGTTTAAAACCAACTACAAAGGGTATTAAAACATCTGTCGACACGTGTGGATTTTTTCAGCTAATTTTGCCTGGCGCTGTCCGGGGATCATTTATAATATTCTAAATTCATACATTAGTTTCTATATTTCTCTACTTTCATAATACTAAATTTTCTCTTTTGTTAATTTCAAAAATTAAATACCACGAAGAAAACCTACAAAAATACACACTGTTTTCAATCTTGCATATTAATATGTATGTAATTACTCATTTTAAAATCCAGGTAGAATGAAAATACACTTTACGCACAAACCTTAATAAACAAAGCGCCTAAACCTCTAAATTCTTCGGATTTCATTTCACTTTTAGGTTATGTACTTGAAAACAATGTTCTTCATAGCCTTTATAATTTTGCTTCTACGGCTCAGACACGTAGACTATACGAAGGGGCCTAGATGTTGGTGAGTCCTAAAGCCTCAATAAAAAATTTACTGTTAACCATACTTTGCATTTTACTAGCAATAATCCTTAAGGCACGTTTACACTTTTATACATAAATGAACGACTTGTTTGAGATACGTATCAATTTGTATGAGCTAGTGCTTTATAGTTATTTGTCGCGCGACAGGTCCTCAGACAAATCCCGACATATTTTGTATGAGCTTCATTCAGGATATTCATGTCGCTCATACATGTCGCAAACGCGTATGCCCATGCGCATAACCCATAGCAAGAATGCGCTCCGCCATGTTTGTTTACAATCTAGTGTTCTTTGTAGGCATAGAGACTAGATAAAGGAGTCCGAACTTCGTATCTCGTACATTGCAAGTGTGGTGCCCAAATTGTAATATTAGAATAGTTCCACTTTTTGCTGTTCGCTATCGCAGCACTGTTGATCGTAAGTTGGCTTCTTGAAGATCATGGCATGAAGACTAGAGAGATCATGGAGTCTCCACAGAGCCAACGTACGTACGCGAGCGCCCTCCTTTTTTGCAATAGATTTCTGACAGATGACCTGGACAGATTTCTGAAAGAGTTCGGATTCCTTTCTCTAGTCTCCATATGTGTAGGTTATATCATTGTTGTCATACGTTTTTCTCGTTGTCTATTGACTCCTGTAAAGTATTGAGTAGTGCCTATTATATTAACTACTTAAATTTAGATTAGTTTATTTCTTTAGTAGATTAGTATGTCAGTTAATGTTCATCCCTCGCGATTCCCTGATACAAATCGCGAAAGGTAAACGCTGCCGTATTCATGTATGAGGTAAGGAGTATCTGAGCTCATTCAAAACGCAAACCTTCGAAAACTTGCGAAAAGTATCTCACACAAGTCGCTCATATATGTATACAAGTGTAATCGTACCTTTAAGAAGAGTCCTTTGAAATTTTAAATAATTTCATTGATTACTTTTTGCGATTTTCATGCCACAGATATTCCATGGAATTTACTTTTATTAGTATAGATAATAATGGGTTTTCGCAAATTCACCCATTATTGTATTACATAAGAGGTTTCATAAATGCATCGCCTTTCAATTGTGCGTCAAATGAACAATTTATTCATTCATTTTTATAAGATTTTGCACTGTCATTCATAATTTAAAAAAAAAAGGTGATGGTGAGGTGTAGAGAGAGTATAGGAAAATATAGTATTTTTTTCTGAATTGTTTTCTGTAGTTTGAAAAATAAATAATATACCAAATGCAATGTTCACTAAGAATATAAAAAAATAATGTTGACGACTGAACATCTCTCTCATACTGCTATGAAACCCATCTTTCCTACTGCTTTACGGTCAACAAAATCTCCGTATGGACCCGCATGTCGACGAATGGTTAGAATTAGTCGTATGCACCGAATCGTGATTGGAATTAGGATATTTGTATGTTCTTTCCATGGATTGTTCTGGCGTCTCGTTGACACGAAGTGTCTATTGGTTACGAAGTGTGTCAGAGATACTTTTTATAGAAACTGTAGGTATACAGAATTTTCGCGATGAAATTTTCACTTTCCCTACATAACTAAGCAAACATTCTGAAAAGTTCAAGACGACGTGTACTTCCTGCGAAACGTAAGCTAATGAATGTTCGACAAACTTTTTGAAAACAAAGGAACTATGTTACGACTGGAAAAATTTCCTTGGGGTCATCAATGAAAACTTTTCGTGCCTAAATGGATACCATGACGTTGCAAGACTGATGTATCAAAAAATTGACTTGAACCATTCATGTATTAACCACACCAAATCCTGCGAGACGACGATGTCTCAATACGCCAGAAAATCCGGAATCATCGTCGAGAGATGCCTGCCGCCGAGATGGAATTTTTGCCAATTGATTAATAAAAACTTCCCCGCTCCTAGATAATTTTCTCCGTTCATTAGCGCATCGAAAGTGGGTTTCGTCGGGAGGAGGAATACAACTATTCCATTGCAATCGCCCGAAGGAGTGGGAGTGGCAATTGAAGGTGCTAACGTGCCGCTGAGCGACCGTGGCGTTGGGATGGGGGGGGGGGGGAATGGCGCGTCGTGCCTCGCAGCGAGGAGGCTCCCGCTTCTTTCCGGAGCGTTTCCCTGATGACAAGATAATGCGAGGAGTCCAATTGTGAGAAGTGTTTATGTAGATTGCTGGGTACAAATGTAACGCGGCGGAGCGACGAGCCTCGCGCGGGATTAAATTACAGAGCTCTTCCAAAGAGGACGAGCCTTTGTGAGATCCCGTATGGGACAGCGGGTGGTCGCGCTGCTCTTTGTGAGGCAGAGCTCACAGATGGAGAGGCGTGAGTAGACGCGGAGGAATACTCCGCAGTTGGGTGAAGAGTGCGAAATTTCATGTTCCCAAATCGCATTGCATTGCGCTTTCATCGGTTCGACAGCAATGGTGGATCGGAGCGGGGGTGCCGAGAAGGGCTAAAGGAGCTATAGACCTCCCCTATCGGGACTAAACTTGCCGCAGAGAAAATTGAAATTAATTTGAGATCAAGTAATGTCAACCGATAGAGGCGTGACAAATGAAGCAAATGGAAAATTATATGAGGTATTGTCGCCATACCAATCAAAATAGGCTGTAAAGATACGTGAAAACCAACGTATTTTTATATTTGTCTACACTTCAACGGTGCATCGCTATTTTGTATAGAATGCCCGACTACCTTAATTCACTCGAAGCGTATCAGCGATGTATCGAAGGGCGAGTGATCCACTCGCAATTCCCAATTTATTTGTTTAATGTCATATGACGAGATTCAGACCATAACGCCTGCTCTTCCACCACACCGCGAGATGGGTGAGGGATTTGAGTAGGAGAGTTGTTGGGTTGGCGGGGATCGCCGGGGTTGAAGGTACAGAATCGTTATTGGTCTAGAGTATGTGAGGGACACACCCGCTGAAACATCACGTAGTGCGGCCAAGTAGGGATTGCACCGGTAACGGTTTAACGCTCAGCGGTATCGTGGTAGCGAAGACGCTACCACTAGATCACCGCTGTCGGTCACACTAAGGCATGCAAATTACGAGAAATAATTCCCAACGAAGGGTTCGAATAAAACTGCCTAATCGATTAAAGTTAATCGGTGTTACATTCCATTCTTGTATGAGTGAAATGGGAGTCCACTCTGTCTGATAGTGCAAATTTCACAGGAAATGATTAAGAGTGCACGAAAAAAAGATATGAAATTCCACCGAATCATTCCTGTTAAAAAGTGTTCGAACGTTTTATTCTTTCATTGGTATTTTATGGCTCGCCAACATCTAGGTCATTAGAGTCCCAGTTAAAATATTAGAATAGAAAAATTGTTAACTGTAAACAGTGGATATCTAGAAGTAGAATTGCCAAGTACAATTCAACGATGATAGTATCCATAGTTATGTTTCTGAACAAAACAAAGCACACATCTTCTGGTTGTTAATGTTTGCTAATGTTAACTCATTCTCAACGTTGTAATTTCAATGCAACTTGAACCTAGGCTGCTTTGTATAGATTTTCTTAGGAACAAATTAGAACATACAGTTCAATGCACCCAGGTTTCAAGATTTGAAATTACGTCTCTGAAAGTGTATTCTGTTTCTAGAACGTGAGGTGTTATGCACATTATTTTGTTAAGAAACATAACTCTGACGTCCTAGTTAAGTAATAGGGTGGGTATTCTTCTTGATTTCACAGATTTTTCTTCGTTTGGTATGATTTCTGCTCGTATTTGGCTAGAAGGAATTGTTTTGGTGGGGTTCTTTTTCCTCATGAAAAAAGCAAATATGGCGTATCTTTACCACCAGCATCATATTATTATTGCATAAAAACAAGAAATATTTCAACCTTACACGTAAAACGTTCTCACGGGTTATTATAATTTAAACCAAACAAATATGCTGTGCTTTGGATAGTTGTGAAAATAGTCTATGAAGTTCGCAATATTCTCCTAGAAGCACAAACAAAACGGGTTACCAGAGACAACGGAAAACGAGATCTCGCATTATGCCACAATTGTTTTCTTGTCCATTGTATCGTTGTTTCATCATTTGATAAGTCAAAGTGTCTATACCATGGGTGTAACCTCCTCTTCTTCCAATGGCGCTACTGTCCAGGTGGGACACGGGCCTCATCGATGAGCTGCCTCCAAGTTTCTCTGTTCTCTGCCGCAAGTTTCCATATTCTCACACTCAGTTTCTCTCTCGCATCTTGAGTCGCACTATCGTCTTAATTGATCCTGGCTCATTCATCTCCTAACATTTCATGTTCCAATCCGAATGTCCTTTTTCCTTGCCTTGTCATAGCTGTGTGTATCAATCCGAGACTTCTCTCGATGCTTCTTCCAAACTTCTTTTTTGCGGAACCAGGCCGGTAAACTTACGTCCAACCCCCAACCTGGAGGACCAGTTGACTTTCTGTCGGGGCTTTCCTTCCCTTAACCTTTGAGGATCCTTCCCCCTCCTACAAGGCAGCAAGTGGAGGGATTAAAGGATAGGTGTCAGGAATATAGGTCGTTTTAAGACACACTTCGTCTGGCTTCTTCGAAGAGACCTGTCCGACCTGGGTGACCCTACCAATAGCTCTCATCTTCATTGAAGCGCACAAACCCTCATCACTCGTGCAAACAGTTTTACAAGTGTGGAACATCACTATCAAATAAGAGTACTTTCCTTTAGTTTCCCTCGCTGCAACAATTTAACATCAAAAATTCTGTCTGAAATCATGTTCGACCAAGAGGACGACAGAGATCTTTCTTCTTCGCAAGAAAGCAAAGAACAATCCCATCGATACGACAGAAGGCCTGAACAAAACGCGAAAAAAGCTGAGTCGCGATGGGACCACAAAAGTGACGTATGGAAACGAGCCAACATTTAGAGCACACGAAGTGTGGCTGCGACGAGAAATAACAATTACCACGCATTAAAAAGAATTATTTTTCAATAATAAACCATTAAGTATTAATCGGTTTATTTACATTCAATACTTGTATGATTGCTAACGTTTCCAAGTATTATTCATTGAATTAGAAGGTACTTCGCACTTGTTCCTGAAAGAAACAACAGAAAATTTATTATTTTGTCTCCGAAACATACTCTCGGAAGAATTAATACAATCAAAGCATATATGAAAAGTTCAAGAATGTATTGAATCAAACACATATTTACCATACGCTACTTGATATACGTCATTGCAATTACTTGGTAAAAACATGTAAATTAAAGTAGAAACACGGTGAAAAAGAATTTCAGTCCACATATCACAGTGGTAAAAGTTGGAGGCCTTCGGAGAGCAGGTAATCAATTTTTGCAATAAATGAATGCACTCTAATGTAGGTTATTTTTCCACTTTTTATAATGAGAGCACAGAAAAACATTAAATATCTTGGAGCGTCATTACGAGCTCCTTAAAAGTTTTACAAAATAACACACAAGGTTCCGTGTGACCGGGAATAGGGATTGCGCGCGCCTTCTTACGAGATAAATAGCACAAATATACGTTTGTTACTCATACATGTTAATGCAAAGCACAGAAAATGACGAAAAAAGAAATGCAACAGCAAAATAGTGTCCGAGTACCTGCATTGAAATGGTTTCATTAAGCACATTAAAATATGCCAGATCACCTATTTTAGTACCACATGATTTTATGGCTTTAAAAAGTCACAAAACGTTCCGAGCTAATAATTTGTGAATATTAAATGTAAAATTGATCATTTTTGATTTATTATTGATAATATTTTTATTTTAGAATTCTTTTTAATTAAAGATATTGTAGAACGTTTTCACAAAAAGGAGAAAATAATGGGTTTCTGCCTACATTTGAGGAATCGTATTTATTTATTTATATTTAACATGTGATTGTATTGACTGTACAACTATTTTACCTTCATAAATCAAGAGGAATGTACTACTAACAATTTGGCGCCTCTGTTTATTTAATTGATTTTACAGAAAAAGAAAGACAAGTTCATAACCTTTTCTTCAGTTAGCTTGCTCAGGGGTAGTCACTAATATATGCAATATTTGTTTCAAAATACCACCATGGAGACAAAGATCACGAGCGTAACATATTTCTGAACAATATTTTTATTTTATTTCAACTTTAAAGAGAAAAAGGATGATAGTTTTCTATTTTTACCATATTCTCAAAATGTTCAGTGTAACTTGAAAAAATCTAAACATTTTTTTGTTGGATACTCTTGTTAAAATACAACGAAAATAACATTACATTACTGATACATATCTAACATTTGACCGATAATTTCGGTTGAGCTGAGTAGAAAATATTGTTGAAATGTAAGACACAGTATGCAAAATGGTCGAACCACGACTTCACTTAATTTTTGTTTCTCACATCTTATTGTTTGTACGAGAAACGTTTGTGACAACTGTAAACGAATCAGGGATATTTGTGTGTGTGTCTTGAGGATATGTTCCAGTTGTTCCAGACACTGCACTGCCAAACACGACGTAATTAACATAAATGAATCAAGTATGTAATAAACTTCAAAAGAAGCGGCAACTTATATATTCTTATTTATTCCCTTAGTGATTAAAATCTGTTATCTTTACTTTTTGCTTCAATTTCAAAAATACTAGAATATATGCGACATCTTTATCAACAAAAAGTTATTCTTCTATCAGAAATAATCAACAGATGAGCCGAGAACGGAGATGATTTACTTGGGTCAGTCTCGCCGGTAGCCACACTCAGGGATCGGCGCTCATCGGAAAATGGACAATCAATTGCTGAAGGATTTACCCGGAAAGATACGACGAGACCATGGCTTCATTGATACATCGTCAACCCGGGAGGTTTTCGCCGTGTTCTTTTGACTCGTTCCGATTCGAAATGGGGTTGGCTGCGATTGGTAATACAAATGCCATACAGGTCTGGGCGAGTATTCACAGCTTCGTACCATTGCTGGCACGATTCTAAACATGGGGGAGGTGATGACAGAGTGTATGATAGAATGGTCTGAAGATATAACATCACACAATCACGCACGCCTTACATGTGATCCGGAACCGCAATATTCGAAGCAAGAGTTCGCACCCCTTGAGCCATGAGGACCCGAATTCAGAGAACGAGTAGAAAGAGCAACTCAAAAATTAATTCACCGATCATCAATTGCACACACGAGTTATAACATCTTCACCTGATCGCATTTGACATTCAAGAATAAAGATAGAAATTTATGGACATAATTCGTTTTTTTAATAACTGAATTTGATAGAAAAAAAGTTGAGGGTTCTTTTCTTCCATCAGTGTACAACTAAATTAAACTTATCTTCTTGTTACTGAGATTAAATTATTTTTTCCATCAATAGTTTAAGTGCGCATATATTATTCAGAGAATAATTAAAAAGTAAATGTACGCATCTTTTCAAGGTATTCAGCATTCCAATTAAGAAAAAAACAGAACGGTGCACTTCACATAATTGAGACAGAGATAGCAATCCTGTAGAAACTTTATAATGAATATTATTCTTCGAGGAGAGTAACATTTCAGCGAAGGGTCTTTAAAAATGTCTTCTACGAAAGAACTAGCATTACATACGAGAATTATTGAAAATTAGCAGCAATTTCTTCGGTGATTCATTGTTCAAGTCATCCTGTCGATTCCACCACGACACAAAAAGCTACATTTGCTCAATTTATTAATTTCTATTGAACCGTTTTCCCGTTACAATATTCCACTGGTAGTTGTAATAAAAAAAACGCGGAATCGTTTAAGGACAAGACATTTTCTATCATTGAAAGTTTACGTTGCGACGACGAATGTTGCCATGCTTTGATCTGATTATTTCCATTTTTTCGGATACTTCGTTTCTGCGTCCACGATGGAGTTATACATACAATTTAAGAATAGGACCACTAAAATATGCAGTATCAAATAATATCTTCGGAGAGAACTGACCCACAGACATCAGTTTTGAGGGCGCAAGTCCCCGCGCAAGCATGACGTTCTTTAATCCTACGGACCTATTTCAGTAGTTCTTTACCTCCGACAGATTGAGCACTGGCCCAATTCAGAACACTCGATGCATTTGTGCATGTTTCACAAAATGTATCTCTCTCCTTAGGGATAATACATTTAATGCTTCATCGATCTCCATTCTACCGCATACATGTTACAACACAACTCCATTCATGTATCATAAATGAACAATTCTTTATTAAAGATATAATTTGTACTTATATAGTATACTATGTAATAAAATCTCGCCACAAAATTGCAAACATTTGCTTAACAGGTAATTTGTCCTAGAACACTCAATTTCTTTAACTACAATAAAAATCATTAGTGGGAGTCACGATAAAAAGACTTTAGTATTTTAGAGGATTTTCTTGTTATAAATTGTAATCTAAAAGTCAAGGAGGGCAGTCTTATTTCTTTTCTCTATATTTTCTTTTCGTCACATTTCATCAACGTAAAATTCTCTAAAATATTAAAAAGACTTTGCAAGAAATGATGTACATCATTTACATATTTGTATATGAAACGATAATCTTTATCTCTCGTACGAGTAGAATTTATTTGATCGTCCCTTTTAATTTGATGAATGACACGCGTTTCAAACTAGGAATAATCGAAGAAATGAAAATGTATTATTACTTTATTAAAAAATTAAGAGTCTGTCACCCTCACCTTTCCCGTTATAATTCTTTCCCAGAACATAATCATTACGTAGAAGCCTGCATGCATTAAATATAATTTACATGAATACTAATGGTTGAAAACAATTGGCCTATGCTCTCATAAACGTATAAATATTGTCATTTTATTTTTCGTAAACGGTGCAAACATGCAAAAAAAATTTCGGACAATCCGTATTCCTTCTAACAAAGATTTTTTGTTCTTCAAACTTTTGAATCTGTCTAAAAGCAACTGAAATAACGTAACTGATGACAGAATGAATAATCAATCAAAATAGAGTTCCATTCCCACTTATATCAAATTCAATTCTCAGGAATGGTTTTGCGATCGTTTTGTTGGTGAGTTCTCGCAAGAACAAAATAATTCTCACACTTCTGTGACACAGAACATTACGAAAATTTGCGAATAGATTTCTGTGGGCCCAATACTTAAAATACTGAAGAATGCTTTAAGCTGGTTTTCTGAACGATTAATATATTTCCTAGTACGATAATTGGCAAGTAAAAATAACCGCATCTTCTCCTGATGAGAAGATAATACATCGCGAAACCGCGTAACAAATTTCGCAGAGAAGAGAATAGACAAGACCGCAAGCGGTGCTGTCGCAAATAGAGGGAACCTACACCTCCATAATATGGAACGGTTGGGACTTGAGGCGTGACTGATTAGGGACATTTCCGGATCATAAAAATTTTCATTAATACAGGTTCGAATAAACTTAGTGATAAAGCAAATTTTTATAGTCTTCTTTAAATCAAAACCTAGCATCCCTTTAGCATCTCTATTATTATCGTAAGTTCAGTTACAATGGAAGTAAAACTCATACATTATGCAAAACGTCGAGGATGTGGCACGAAAATTGATTTAAAAAACGTGATATTTTAAATTAACGATCATTACCAAATATGCCGGATAATAGAACATTATTCGGCATTCAATAATCCGCAAAGAGTTTTATTGTTCTCTACCTCCCTTTCTTTCCCAGAGAGAAGCCCCGTCCAAGCCACGCATGCGCATTGCTTTCCTTCAAAGCATGAGTGGCGCGTACTGGAGAACGTGTCAGCCGCTAATAGCGATCTAATTAATTTAATTATGAGCATTGCAACCTCGATCCGCCGCTACTGATTCCGTAGCGGATCGAGGCAGTAATGCTCATAATCGCAGACGAGAGAGATCCCGGGGCGGCGCGGCGGCAGGGGAAGCGAGTTCCGACGTCGATCCAACAAAAGCTGATTTAAGCCTCGTGAAGTAGGCGTCTCACGTCTTAAGTACTGCGTTCGTCATTATGAGCCCCTACAAATCAATTGAAAGAGCGAACGGGTGGGGAAGCGGCGGGAGGGGGGGGCGGAGATGCTCCTGGAGCGCGAGCGATGCTATTGAGGAGCATGTTCCGAGATGCATGACGTGAGCGGCGAGACTCGGAAACGAAAAGCGAACGTTAACGAGGAACATACACATCGCTGCTTCCCCAACAATAGACATTAGGAGCGAGCTTCTTACTCATCATCTTTCTACGAAGGATACTGAAATGGATCGATGTTATCACGGACAGTAATATTTACTACAATTAAAGAGGTCACTCAAGTGTTTGTTATTAAGAAATATGATCAAAGTGATTTTTATTAAAAACTATACGTACGACCCTGTTGTTCTTCGTTGAGTTAATAGGTGACCACGTTTATGAGTCATTCGTTAAAGGATGCTTAGTAATTCAACAAACATTTCAAAGCAGGAATTAATCTTAGGCAAATAATCCTTTCTATAACATGAAAACTATCAAGAGTTTGCTTATTTTAATTGAAACAAATTTTGTAACGTTATAATTATACATAAGTCATTTCAGTACCCTTCTTAATCATTTAATACGTTTGAATTCTCATAATTGATTCACTCCGTACGACAATCATACTTGGTTTTCCAGAACAAAGAAAACACTAGGTATTACCAGAACTACCAGATTCAGGCAATTCTGTCTATTGAGACGATGTTAGTCCCTGACAATCAAGTATATATTGGCTACGATCGCGGAAGCATACGTTTACACGCAGCATATTAAGAGAAAATGATCATTATTTAAGAAAATTTCTCCACTTTTTGAAAGCTTCTAAAGATTATGGCCCGATTACGAATTATATTGAAGAATCATCTTCGTCAGAAAATGTACTGTCGTATGTGGATTGTTAATTTAATTTACAAGAAACTGAAGTTGTCATAAAGATATTCATTGCTAAGCACGAAATGTAGAAGCATACGCATAAGCGAATACTCACGTTGTAGTACAGAGTAAATCGAATTTGTTTGGTTACGTTGAACACTACGAATGTCGGACTTTGTCTGGCACAGTTTCACTTACATCCCTAATTTGAAAGAGAAAATTACACATAATACACTAGCTACTCCTTATTACATGCTAACGGTAGAAAAAGACATTGACGTATATTCATTAATTAGCGCTCGTACTGTGCTTGAGTTAAAGTTATTTTCTCTTTATTCCTGTTAGTCGTGATTATACATGTAAACTACACCACTGTCACTCTATGTAAGAATACTTAAGCCAATTTTCTTTGAATCATCGGCATATCTACAAGTTTTTCAGTAGTTTTTAGTCCATTGTTTGAAGTAAAAATGATTACGCGTTGCAATTGACTACTTAAGACTAACCATAGTTTGGTGTCACTGCAGCACAATAAAATCTGGAAGATGACTCACGCGCAGGTTACAATGTTTGCCGTGGGATAAAATTCCAGCGCTAGTTATTACAAGCAAAACATGGTTCCCTAGATATCATTACTGGCAACATGATATCATAATATGCAACACATATACAGAGCTCCTTCCGAGACCAAACGCAAGAAACGAACACTTTTGGATCTGTGCGGGCAATATTTCATGCGGACACGTCGTCGGTCACGGTTGTTCATATTGTTAATCTCACAATACAGCCTTTGGCGAGGGGTATCAAAAGTGTGGAGATTACTTTTTTTCGAACTTCAGAGCCGTGGCCTTAACAATACAGTGAAGCTTTTGGCCACGTAACGGCAAAGAAAAGAGAACACGATGAATAAGGAAACGAAATGAAATGGAGTACCCCAAGTCCCGCACGTTCTTCAACACACAGATAACGATTGACAAGCATGGAAGAAAACCTCTGGTTATAAAAGAAACGTATCAGCAAAAAAGAAAAAACGCGAATAGTGAGACGTCAAACTAAATCATGGCGTTGGATATTCTTTAGAGGCTACGAATGTTGCATGTCTGGCAATTTATGAAAAGAAAGCATGAAACAATAAAAAATGAAGTGGGTGAGCAAAACAAGGAGTAACATAAATATGAATATTTTAAAACAGAGATAATACAAAAATAAGAATGATTGAATAGAGCACAAGCAGTAGCGTATTTGCCCCAAACTTTACCTGTCGATTTCAAAGTCCCCATGACTTTGACTTATTACCACACCAGAGGAATACAAAACAAATTATAAGCGTGCATTAGATAACATCAAATAAATTTATTGTCAAAAAGCGTACCACCTGAGTATGACCCCGTGGAGGGTAAGAGCCTAATTTACTCTCCGGAAGCAAGCAAGGGACCATCCCATCAATTCCGATCAAGAACCCTAAGATGTGGATTTAACGTTTCAGCAAACTCCTAACATTAAAAATAGTTCGATACATGTTATAAAATTAACGTAAACCTGCAAATTAGTATTTAATAAAACACAAAGAAGTTATTTCAAAAGTACGTATTATTATCAAACTATAGATTATTCGGAAAGTATTTTTTATAAATCGTAACAATTAAAAAAACTAAATTCGATATTTATTATTTCAATAGATGTAGCCCCTTGGTGACAGCCTAGCGAGTCTGTGTATAATAACCGCCTCTACCCGATATCAGATGAAAACAGAACCAACTCGATTATAGAACATATTTTCAATATAAACCTTTTTTTTCCTATTTAAAGTTATCGAGATATAAGAGAGCATTTATTAAACTTTTTATATTCGATAATAAGTACAATGCGTTATTTTAAAGCAGACCAACATTTCTCACCTATCAATATATAAAATGGAAAGTATTGAGGATTGATCAGTAAAATGGAAAATGATTAACAGATCAACGATTCCCAAATATTTACCTCCATCACCGAGGATTTGAATTCGATTTAGAAAATAGTAATAATATTTAATTAGGTAATACTGAGATGGAGTTTATTCCAATAAGTAGTCTTATGCAGTGCATTCAAAGGAATAACACTTACGATAAGTAACACACCAATCTTCATTCCAATGTATAAAATGTTCAGTTTTATGAATATATATGTAATGTGTTCACAATTATGGCTACCAACGGACTACAAAACCAATGGAAGTAAACATATTAGCTCCTACACAACTGAATTCACAATTAGAATTGCTACTCACCCATCGCTGAATGTCTCGGCGGCAGAACAACTTCAACGTCATATTCATGGCAGTAAGAAATGAGTGATAACAGTAACTCCATTTCTACAACAAGAAAAAGAATTAATTAGACAAGAAAAATGTGTATCTATTTCCGTAAGTACAAAATCGATAGCACTAAAATATATGAACTGTCTCTCTCTCTCTCTTTCTCTTATTATTTGAATATGCGTTTGTATTATACATCAGAGTGGGTGTCGGAAGCTCTGAGCTTCCTCTGCCTTGTGCTAAAAGAATTTCTTCTCCATAACTTAATTCATCGCATTTCACTACAAACAGCAGTACATTGATAACAAACCTCCAAATTTAAAACTGTACCATCCTAGCTAGATCATGAAGTTGATGGCTTCGATATTCTGCATTATATGATTGGTCAGAGGGAGGCAGATAATACCACCATTTGAAATAATTACGAAGTGTATGGGAATAATATTTTTAAAATGTAAAACTGTCTGTTTTCTTATTTAATGTGTATGACTTCTTTTGACCTTAGTACGGCCATCTTTAGAGCTTCTATCCCTGATTCCAAGCTCAATTCGATCGATCACGATTGTAGTGCTACAATGAATGGCTTCCAACCTCGTCTTTCATGGGATTAAAGGCCGTTTTATGCAATCCAACCGGGTCAGGAGTCAAGATGCAGCAAATTCTTACGTAAAAAAGGATTTGTTTTTAAATGTGTCCATTTATGCACTGTCGTGCGAAACACTTGCCACTCCGTCATGTAAAACGTATCATAATCACTTTAGAAAAAGATCTGACACGAAAATTACCCGACGCTCTGCTAAACGTGAATAATGAGCAATTAGTTTTAGGGAAATTTCATACAAGAGCTGAATGCTCGAGTAAATAGAACGTCCACAAGACACTCAGAACCATATGTACGTAATGCAACTCCTCACTAACACTTCTTAACCTTTTATCTTGTTAATCAGCGTTAATAAAGCTGCTCTGCTGAATGAATAGCTCTGTTCCAAAGTTTGAGCTCCCACTTTATTTATATTCAAGCGTTGGGGAGAATGGTGGTTCACGATTATCTTCTGTGCTGCCCGCAAGTAAGATGTCTATAGGGGCACGGAACCGTGGGTCATATTACACTTGCCCTTGAAATGTTAGGTGGGTCTTGTACCGGGGATTGGTTTTTTCAAACTCAAAATGTGAAACTTCTAAAAACAAATCCATGGCTGTCATATCTTTCTTATTGGGTGATCTATAAAAGCGGAGTTCAATTAAACCAAGTGATGGATGGTATGTTTCACCTCGAATGTACATGTACCATCCTTTAAGTTACTCATCAGCATTACCGAGATACATATCTCCATCATCGATATACTCCCATCAGTTCGCATGTAATAATATCCATGAAGGAGAAGGAGGAGGAGGTTCTACTCTTCCTTCTTCTATACACTCAACCACCATGCGTCCTATTTTCCTCTCCAGAGATAATAACACAAACAAGTGAATAAGAATGTGTCTAATGTTATAAATATTACTTTGATTTTTTTGAAAAAAAAAGAGACAGCATAAAAGAGAAATTGTGTCTATTTTTTATGCAAATCCTATACCGTTTTCCCCTAGGTATTTTTACAAATACTATTCAAACCCTAAATCTTTAAAATGTAATACATCATTCAAATGTAAAAAAAACAAGTTTTGTAGTAAGTGAAGCAATCGACAGTAAACATTGTATTTTGTAAAGTAATACAATAGACAGTAAACATTGTATTTTCTAAAGTAATGGAATGGACAGTACACAGTCTACTATTTTGACAAGTAAAAAACTAGCCAGTGCTCACTGTATTTCGACTAGTCCAATAATGGTTTGTGCCCCTTGAGCTAAAGTATCTTGTTGTTTGACCCTTGACCTTGATCTAACCCTTTCCCTACACAAGTAACAAATAATAAATCAATGAAGTGGTATTGAAGGTTTTTTTTAGGAATTCCCGTTGCCAACTTTGATCGAAGTTCCTTTGCATCCACCTCCCCCATCGCCACGGTTTAAAACTCTCAATGTTTGACAGGGGCAGTATCATGCAACCCGCTCCCACCGTTCTGTAGCTCTATTGAAATCCTGCCACCCCTATTGCTACGGTTCCGTAACCCTATAGACACAGTGTAGCATGACTCACGGTTCCGCAACCGCAATAGACACCCTACTCCCCCAGTTGCCCGCGGTGGCCCGTAGCATTTGTCAAAGGGCAAATCGCTGGCATAGTAAAATGTTATTTGACGTCCTCGGCAATTGTTGGCAGTCAGTTACCCGCCACTAGTTACTAATGTGATAGGAGTCTCACTGTATTTTTCTCCCGAATTAGTTATCGTCGAATGCTTTTGCATTGCAAATTTCATGGTACTCCAACTTCAAATTTCCAAAAACATTTACTTGGAAAACCATTAATAAAACTATTTAATTTTCAATTTATGATGCACACTCGAAATGGAAATGTAATTTGTCATTTCTGTGACTTTAGATTGTATAAATTAAAAAAAAAACATTCTTTCCGGAAAGTAAGAAAAACGCGTTATAAAATACCGGGGAAATTATAAGTTCAAACGTACCTATACGCTTCACACTTTTGAGGACTCACTTCACCGTGTGGATCCGCAGGATAGCGGTCACAACGACGCTAATGCAACGAATGCAGAAGAACGCGGCAAAATTATGTACTGAAAAATACTTGTAATTTAAAGATGTGTTTGTCAAACGTGTATCATATATTCGATAAATACAAAGATAAAAATCCAGTTTCATGCATTGCATTAGGATACACATAAAATGAGGAACTCATATATCTATTATGAAATGTTAACTACCGTCTTCATAGTTTTGATGAATTTGTGACTACGGAACAAGTGTTTATGAAACCGTTTAAAATTATAAATGAACGCCACTTCGTGTTTTTAATGGAATGTTTCCACTGATTGACACTACGACCATTTAATATCAATAGATAATTTATCATTGGCCCAAGCTTCAAATGCCAATACAAATCAACGTTAATTTATGATCTCAATACGACCAAATGTTACAATGCGGAGGACTGCACATGTTAGTCGTCAGCCACAGTCAGCTATTAGAAATGACGTCATCCATGCCAATGATATGATTGAATGTAAACAGCTCACAAGCATCTATACACGTCATCAAGATACAGGATGAATAATTGCTCATATTTAAATAGTTACTTTCAATCTCCGTCAACGAAATTACATTCCGCTGCTAGCTCTCCTGCTTGCTGAAGCGTTCCGAGGCAATCATCTGACGTGTACGTACAAGCGACACTGGAATTTCAATAGCCTTTGGTTTGGGAAAAGTAGGATATGAGGGATGGTGGCATTAACATGTTGAGTAATAAGAGAGATTCTGAATCACTTCTTTAGAAACTACTCTGCACATCAATGGGATATCTTCTTCTTAACTGAATACACTTTAATTCATTAGGTAAATTCTAGTTCGTCAATATCAACGATCATTCTGCTCTTGTCCATTGTAATTTTAAAGGGTATTTTGTACTATTTAAATGTATTCAATGCTAGATATACCAAGGGCAGCAAAACGAAACTAACTGCGGAACGTCTCCGGATTCAAACTGGACAGGGGATTAGTTCATTCAATGCAATCTAACAATGTGGCAGGTTGCTTCTGGAGTAAGAGTTCGTGTAATTTAAGCAGCAATGCCCAGGTTCCCCTTTCGCCATAGGAGCGCCCAACTTCTTTCACTCTCTGCAGCATCCTGCTACTCCTTTTTGGGTAGCCCACTTTAAAAGGAAGTTAATAACAGGAAGGGTGAGACTGTGAAGAGAATGACTTAAGAGAAACTTTCTCGGAATATAGTCAATACAGAGCTGAAATTTCAAAGCTGAATTATTCAAGATGGCATGTTTACCTATTCCGAACTTTGCTTGACAAGTCGAACATCTGCCTACGTTGTTTTCAAGCGAATGAATTCGGAAAGAATTTCATTACTCTACATATTTTGAAGCGAATGAATTCGGAAAGAATTTCATTACTCTACATATTTTGAAGCTCCCAATCATCGAATAATCATGTATAGTAACAACTATAATTTACCCACATCATCTAAAATATTGTGAATTTTGTAAAATATAAAGAAAACGCCTTTCAAAATACAAACTGTTGAAAAATAATAAAATAGGGAAAACCGACAAGAACAACACCAAACATGGAAAGACACAACGAAAACTGAAAATTACATCCATCATCACTCACCCTTAGCCTGCACATCCTTGCTTTTGCATTAATCCGTACATACTTAGCAATAGCCGAAGCAAATAATAAACTGAATATGTAATAAGACGCTGATGAAAAATACAACATATTTTTGGGCTCATTATAAAATTATCACCAGATTTACATACTTCGTTCTTTATTAATGGATAGCAGTTCAATTAAATGAAATTGATTGTACACATTTCGAACGTACAATTATATTGCATCTCGAAATAACAAATCGCTTACCACGTATCAGCTACCCCGGCTACATCTAAGGAGATCACTTCAGATGAGCGAGCAGCGTAATTGGGTCTCCAATGAAGCATTCATTAATTTTGTCGCTTCGTAAGTGTACGACTTCGATACTCTGACCTTACATAACGGATTGCACCGCTGCGGGAGAGGGATAACAGAAGATAAAAATAACCCGCAAAACAGAAGTGTAGTGAGGGAAGAGTAAAATCGAATCCCTCCAACGTTCTGCAGGAACCAGAAATGCAAGTGGAGTCGCAATCAACAAACATGAAAGTGCGTATTGGAAAATGGGACTGCTTCGAGCAGCTATACTCCGTTTTGGGAAGAGCTACGTTCCGACCGACCGCAGAAATCACACGACCTCCCCACAACCATCAACCGTGCTTTGTCTGCCTGCTCTGCCAATTAAACACCTACTCTCGGATTGAAAAGTTGTTACATGTATTTACAAGAAGTATCGCAAATATTAAGGTATTTTAAAATGAGAAAATTAAATATGACATCAAACACAATAAAATTACATTAAAGAATCGATTTTAAAATCAACTTTAAAATATGTGACTTACGTAATACGTAAAACTTGTTAAAGTAAAAAAGAACTATAGTGTCTTAAAAATACTTATTAAATTTTGTGTAAATAATGTGACATTTTAAACGCTAGGGTATTTATATTAAGCGAATAAATAATATATTATAGCAACTTAAAATAAATGAAGTTTTTTACTTCATTCTATAATGTAATTAAATCATGCTCGCTATCACATTTCATTATTTTTACATACATTTTAAAAATATAAGAATATTTGTGATATTATTAAAAATAAGAAAAATCGCATTTCAATCAGAGACAGCCAATAGGTGACTAATTGGCATAACAGGCGTATTAAGCACGAGTGACTCAGGGATTTGTTGGGTTAAGAAGGTAGGACTCAATGGTCTTCGAAAAAGGGGCAGTGTAGAGCTGAAAGAATCGCGATGAATCGTGGAGACATCCGGCAAGCACCATTGCAGATGCTCTCCGTATGCAACTAACCAGCAACGCTGACCAATTGAGTATGTTCAAAAAGGGAGGAAAGCAGATGATCTGGAAAGGAAGTGTAAAGCGCCGAAGGATAGAAGAAAGATTAATTCCCGAAATAATAATAAAAGTTTATTTTCCGATTAAATGACCCGATTTATACCGTTATCAAGTGAATCAAAGTTATAAAGCCACAGCAATATAAATTTTTAAAAAATTAAAGTGAACAATAACTAATAGGTAATAATAGAATAAACAAATGGGAAAAGGAAAAGCACATAAACATGAAGTATCTACGTGAAACAAAATATTCGAACATGACGCATCAACCAAAAAACTAAGACGTGAAAAAACAGGAAATTCACACAGCGTGCATCAACTCACTCAGAAAGTAAAAATTAATTAAAATTCATTGTAAACTACATACATATAACGTACAACACAAAATAAATACCTAATATAGACGAATTTAGAAAGCTGACCAACAAATTACTGTCAGAATCATAAAATTTTCTGACAACAAGGACAAAATTGAAAAGAGTCCGTGAACAATTCGTACTCATGAGCCGCAGAAGAAAAGAAACCTTGATCCACTAAATATTAATTAACTCTCTATAACTCAGTTGAACATAATTTTTTTGTAAATAAATGAAATAATAATAAAGACATGGTATAAAAATACAGTACATGGTATAAAAATTCAACAAATAATCATTCGAACACTAATATGGATAAAATATTACACACAATCCTCGAATCTTCTGATAGTTCATAATTAAAATATTATTCAACAAACATACTCTCGTTGATATACCCTGCTACATTTCGTCCCTACGTAAATTCTGACGTTCTCATTTTTATTATTTCGACTGGATGGCGAATGGAGGGAATAGAATCATTTAGTACTATTTCGTGGTTCACTCAAGTCTTAAATAATTTAATTTACGTTTCAGCGCGCGTGTGACATGAAAGAACGCCATGTTTTCTGCACAGTTCCAAACAAAAAACGTCCATCAATGTGGCCATGCGAAATTCGAAAGTGGTCGGGACAGGAATGAATGTCAGTTACGCTTGTCTCGGAGACGAGAGTTTTAAAGCGTAGCAATGGATCCAAGAGAAAAGATTTATTCAAAACCTACTTCCACCAGTGTTTTTTTCTTTCAATGATTCTGTCCGCTAATTTTGTGAAACAAATGTAGTCGTTAATTACTATTATACAATAACAACCGAAAACACTTTATTAATAAACACTTATTGCATACAAAATTTAGAACAAACTCGAAAGAGAAATACAGTAGTCTTTCTACAACAATTCTCCCTATAACATAATCTCCCTATAACATAATCTCCCTATAACAATGAAATGAACAAGGGCTGTTTGACTTAACAGTACTGTACTTATTCTTTTTCTTTTTTTGGCTATATTGCTCTCCCCTTGGAACGATGGTGCTTCAGTCGTTCAAGTCATTTCAGTTCAAGCTCAAGTCGCTTCTGTTCTTTGTGGCTTCAGTACAAAGTCAGATCAATGCTTTGGAAGGGGAGAAGGAAGCAAACAAGGATGAAGGACTTCTTCCATTACTGTAATTTTTTTAATTACTGTAAATAGAGTAGAAAAATAACAGAAAGTAAAAGGGGAAATATGTAGAGACAGCAGAAAATACTAAAAAAGATTTTCTTCAAATTTAAGGAGAGCAAATAATTATAATACTTTATGTAATAAATATTTGTTGAGTAAGCTAAATGTATTACTTTATTTTTAAACGTATTACATCAAATTTTGGTTTGTCTCTAAATAACCATCTCTCTATACAGATGAAAATGCCCAGTCCTTTAGATATCGTTATAAATAGAGAGGACTGTATTTCACTAACTCTGATTAAAATCATAAAATATACTCAGTAATAAATACAACAAGGGTAATGATTAATAATTACCCTGATGACGGCCTGAGTGGTTAGGTCGAAACGTCTGTTTTTAGATAACTTTTGACTCAGTGTTCCGTGAGTATTTTATGAACCTGCGGAAACCCAAAGAATAACATCAGTTCTTATTAAAATGATTGAATCACAGGATTTAACATTAATTAAATTATAATAAAATCATGCGCAAGATAATGTAAAATACATATTGCAACGAGGGAAGGTTAGCAATCGCACGGTTCAAGGTAATAAACTAACAACAAGAGTCAAGTCCTCTCGGTTCCGGAGCGTGCGTTCCGAGCTACTGAGCGCGAAAGCTAAATCTCCGGGAAATGACAGCTATTCAAATTACGGAAACAAAGAAATCGCATTACAGATACCCCTTTTCAATTCGACGAGTCAACCGTAACAATGCAAATTGAAACGCGTGGCAGGGAAGAAGCGCATTGCGAATTCGTTGACCTTGCATGTTGCAGTTCGACATGCTAGCAGTATACATTTAAGATACTTATGCTGACAGAGATTGAAATATTCCACCGTCTAAAATTTGTATGAAGGGATGCAATAATATACTCTTATATTCATTTTAGCTCTTAAATCACGCCTCATCGGTCATTTAAACCGTACTACTTAGACATTTTTAACATTTCGATGAAATACCTTGTCTCTTCTGGGAAAAGATTTATTTCAGAAAACAATCACTTTCCGAACCTTTTAAAGAGATTTTAAAAAATTTAATCCTATAGTCAAGAACGTACAATATTAAAAATAATTTTTACAGAGGTCACCAGACATTCTGGCGAGAAATTTAAATATCTGATCGGTTTTCGTCCTGTCCTCCATTGGCAATTACGTTATGGGCTATTTATTTATTTATTAACACCATAATGTATTACATACAAATTACAAAGTAATTGAACTACTCAATCACATTACTACCATAGAGGTAAATAAATACCTGTAGGAAGGTCTGGTGTGAGGAAAAAACTGACCAACTAAAAAAAAGAACAAGAAAATTTTAAATATTGAAAATACATTCCAGATGTGTACTAACACAATAAAATATATAAATACCATTTTAATACAATATTTATTAATTATATGGCATAACATGACCCTAATCAAATAATTAGGTAGTACTAAATTCATTTGCTACCATCCAGTCTTCATTTCTTTTTAATAAAATTATTATTATTCATAGTAATTGTTTCTAAAGTTTTAATGATATAATGATAATTTAGGTTCCAAAATAAAACGTTTATCCATTCTTAATGGAAAATTAAAAGTGATAAAATTGTTTCTACTTACTATTTTTAACAATTTGTTTTGAATTTGTTGTAAGAATTTTAAATTAGTTTGATATTCTCCTCCCTATGAAAACATTCCGTAGTTGACTAACAGTGGAAGAAAGCGTTGTAAATTTACATTAAAGTTTGTCTGCAACATACACAATTTTCAGGAACACTATCACAATAATTACAAAAAGGAATGAAAACAGATTTATCAGTGTTAAGTGATAATTTATAAAGATCTAACCATTCACTTATTTTATGAAGTTACCTATTCATTGCAATGACATTTTTATCCCAAGTATTCTCACTACTAATAACGGTTCTATCATCAGTATATGAAACAACATTACCCTCTGATAATCTGTCTTTGACGTATAAAATAAGAAATCATGGACCAAGAATCGTTCCTTGAGGAACACCTGTCACGCATTCAACATTGTTTCTTAGTACACTATTCCACTTAACTCTTTAAGTTCGTTTCGAGAGGTAATTCGTAAGTAGTTTATAAGCACTTTCTCTTATCCCATACACGTACAACTTTTTCAAGTTTATGATCGACAATGTTGAAAGCTTTAGCTAAGTCTAGAAAGTAATAATAGTAGGTTTACTTATGTCTAGATTTTTGTACAAAAGATTAGTTAAATAGATAAGTGCATCTTTGGTCCCTAAATTTTTGATGAAGCCAAACTGATACTTTGAAAGCATTTTATATTTAACCAAAAAGTTGAAAATTCTATTACAAATAATTTTTTCAAAACTTTTTGCTAGATTTGATATAAGGGATATAGATCTGTAATTTTGTATAGAATATTCTCACCGACTTTAAAAAGAGACACAACATCAAAAGCTTTAGTATGTCCTGCCAGACAGATTTTTCAATACACATGTTAAAAACATAAGCCGTTGTTTCACTTATTGATTCAGCTAGAGATTTTAAAACTTTGATGTTAATTCCATCGACTTCCATCGAATACTTCCAGTATTACAAAATTAGAAATTCAGAAAATGGTCTTACGGAAAAATGAGGAGCGTCATCTTATAATAGATGGGGTCAGAATAACTGATGACAAAAGGGATGGAAAAAGAAAAGAACGGCAACTTTATTAGAAGCATTGCAAATAGCGGGAGAACAGTAAAAAAGGACGGATTACATTTAATGTCCCAAGAGTTGAATTCTCCCGAAGGAATAGGAAATGGTTTATGCCAAAAAGGGAGATGATGGAAGTATTGTCGGGTCATGGGGATACAGCGACATACTTATGGCGGTTTAAGAGAAGAGAGAATGGGGACTGTACATATAGAAATGGGGGAGGGGGCAAACTCTTAATCACGTTATATGTGACTGTACACTGTACGAAGCAGAAAGGGGAATATTTTTAGAAAATATGGAGAGGAGGTGTATTAACAACAGAAATGAACCATGATTTAATTAATAACAAAAGTAACGGGAAAATATTTTAGAAATATATACCATCTGTGTGGGAAATTTAAAAAAGACTGGAGTGTTAGGTAGTATACGTGATCAACTCCACGATATAGGTATGTATAATTATACGAGGACAGAAACAAAAAAATAAGGTAAAAGACAGCACACAAGTAAAAATCAAGAAAAGTACGCTAAGAAAAGATATCAGAGAGAGAGTGAACTGTCACGTAATGTCAGCCGATGGTGATGTGACATTTAAATTCAAATCAGACAATGTACATAGTAATACTGTACATGTACATAATAAAATGTTTAATAAATAAATTCAATTCAAAAAAATCAAAATCCAATTGCATAAAATGCAAGAAATGGTTGTAAGTACGAAGATTGCTATTATGATCATTTGCACCGAGTGCCATGGTGAGTAGGTTAACATTCGAACCTGTCCCCTTATTAGTTTTAGCAAACTTATTATGAAACAATTTCATCCAGTAAACAGATCTTCATATCGTTTCTTCCTAGCCATTGTTAATTCTCAGGTAATGTTCCAATGTTTGTTTCTTTTTCTTATTCATTGTGGTGATGCATCTTACTCCATATCTGGTGGCATCTTCCCTCTCTACATGGGGGAACATGAGTTTATTTAATATTAAATTTACTAATTGTGTTCATACTGGGAAATTAATGAATAAGTCAACATAACCAATATAATATTGAAAAGCGCGGTGTATTTTTTCTTTATCTTATTTCAATTTTGAATCGACTAACCAAAAATTATTCCTAATATGTGGCTACTTGCCCGAACTACCGTATGCTATATGCTAATGGAAGATCATGCAAGCTTAGGAACGGTTCCACGAGTTAACAGTTCATATTACTTTCTTTATAAGTAACTTTTTTGTTATAAATGAGATTGTCTTTAGCATTATTCACAAAACTGACAAACAAAGTAACTTAAATATAAACAAAGAAAATAATTAGACTTTTGAAAGATTTAACTTCCATCCGGTAGAACTACCTTAAGTGTGGAAGTGGAGCATGGGAAATTAAGCATTAAGACAACCCTTTTATCTGTAAACGTTACTTTACGAAGTACATTGAGCATGCATATATTTCAATCACAAAGGCGTAGCTTTTTTCATTCCACGATATGTGTATATATATACTATGTAATAGTTCGCCAGTACAATATTTTCCATTGTTTCATAACTAATCTTATGCCTTTTTTCCAGAGTTGGTTTACATATTCGTATGTACCATAATTAACGTCGAGTAGATCAAATTTACCAACAGATGAGGTTTGGATTTTTTTTCTCTAAATAAAGCTACCTAAACGGAATCCAACAATGTCCGCGTCACTCATCAGTCCTTCCGGTGGCTAGGAGGTTAGCGTGCTCCCTTACCAACAAATCACCCCCCGTTCAATTTCCGACGGGGTCAGAAAAAATTTGTAGCTTTCCACATTTATGTCCCAGCTCATACAGCTGTGACTACTGAAAAGCGAACCCTCCTCCTTCTATCCACCTCCTACTGCTCCGAGTATCAATAACTCTAATTATTACTAACTACTTCTACTAATACCTCCACGTGGGCCTAGTTGTTGGTTAACCCAGATAACCGGTCCATCTACTAACAATAGCCCTTTCACCCACCTCCTACCTCATATCTCTCCATGTAGATAAGCTTCAATAGCACACTACATTTCCCGTTAGCAAATACTACAAAAGTCACTCATCACAAATCACTATAACAACTGGTCACAGAACGTATACTTGCCCTTGCAATCACCAGTTACAGCATTTAATAATAATACCTGAAATCTTCTTTAATACTCAGTTTAACGAATCTAAAAGACACCTTTGATGGTGTGAATGTACCGTCGATTGCCGGAGGTCGGCTCCAACTTGACCGGTTGTGTTCCGTAGATTTACGATGTGTTGAAGCCTGCCGCTTACACCTGGACAACTACAAATAGGACATCTTCCCAAATGTGGGTATATTAATCACGGAGTGGGTTCATTATTGTAATCCACTGGTAATTACTACGGGGACCGTGTTTCCCGCAGCGGCACGGTCATAGTTGTCCGCGTCGGGTTAAGTATCGTGATGTCCACTAAGTGGAGATCTATTGCTAACTCCAGGGTCCATCATGTCAATGAGAATCAACTCTGAGATGGGAAACGAAAACTGAGATTCAGTACTACACGATCTGATACCCACATCTGAATTTGTTAAAGTAAAATCTTTTAGGACGTGACCTTCTCGAATATGTTGCTTTTAGTGTTAAGATGGATGTAAGCTATGCGCAGGTCAATATGACTCTGATGCGATCGTTGCACATTATTTATCGATTCTATCTCCATTGGATATCAATAATTGAGTTTTATCATTGCAATCAGCTTACTCTGGACAAGCAGCTTACTTATTCATGCAATCAATGAACTTCTCATTTCCTTTGCATCAAAGTCAGAGCACAACAAATCATATGATTCATCCATATCCTGCCCCTTGAATGAAAATGCCGTCAATGTCTCAAGGGTCCTCCAGTCTAGGAGATACCTTGGACAGCGACACTACATGAGTAGACGAGTTGTGGCATCCACTAAACGAAACCATTCGAATCCCATCCGCTGGCGCGTGGGTTTCGGTATCGCGATCGCGCGCCGGCATCCGGTCAGCTTCGCCTCCGCCGCCCACACGTGCTCGGCCTACCTCCACCTGTTTCCACAACCCCTCCTTTCCCTTCACATAAATAAAGAAGTAATAAATCAGGAAACTATACGGCTGGAAGATATAAAAAGAGTTTCAACAAAATTACAGAGTCGTTGATTAATGGTACGCAAAATAAGTTCATAAGAGAAGAGGAACACAGGAGAAAGGGAAGAAAATAATTTTCACCGACATGATCATTACTGGAAATATTGACAGGACTTTGGGAATATAGATACCTATTTAGCGAGAATTGGTAAGAAAGTGGATGCAACGTGTATGTGTGGACAAGACAATGAGACTGTGTACCATATATTGTGGAATTGTATTTTATATGATGTGAAAAGATCAAATTATATAGTGATATTAATAAGACGGAAAATATTACATAAATAAGAGTGAAAATTGATGAGAAATTAATAAGAGGATTTTGATAATTTCAGTGGATATGCCTCAAAAATATGTGACAGAAGAACCACATTAAAAGGGTAGGTGCCCACCTCCCCTGGTAGTAATCCCCGACAATTAAGATTGCGCCCACCTCCCCTGGTGGGGACGGAGGCCTCCAGAATTAGGATGGCAAAAGGGTGCAATGCAATAAAAAAGAAAAAAATGTGCGCATGTACTGACTAAGTTAAATACAAGTAATAATAAAAAGAAAACAAACCCTCTATCCCGGCCAAATAGCATTCTCAGTCCATCGCATATGGGAATCGCCCTCATATAACCTGCGATAAGATCCTTGCCTTCTCAAAGCGACCGCCTTCCGTTCGCAACCCGAATCACCCTCGAACCCTGTCCATTTCGCACTTCCTCTCCTCTTCCCACCAGCATCGGAGAGCGAGGTCGCGCCACTCCTTCGCAACCCACACGCTTGCTCCAACACGTTTCCACGCGACGCAGTTCGCATCGCGATAACGCAGTGCGAAGGTGGTGCTCATCTCGCACGCCTTCACATCGGTGCAGTACCGCCGCTACGGGGTCACAAGGTCTCCAATGATGGACGGATAACGTTTTGACTACCACGTCAATAAATATTGAAAAGTTGTCACTGAAAACAATGTAACTAATTTGTTAGGTTTTCGCCCCAGAGGAATGGCCACACAGGGATTAATCGTTGATAGTTAACTGTCTAATAGTAATAGTAAATAAATTATTGTCGGGGGTTGTTAAATTACAGTCATTGAATAAAGTTTTAGATTTGTAGGTGTAATGTAAGAAACTGTACATTACTCAAATATTCGCGTATTCATCTATTCTTTCATTTTCTTACAGTAAGTTTTGAGATACACTAAGTATGAAGACCTCCGCATGAGTACTTTAAATAAGGTTTTGGAATATTTTTGTACGTTCTTAGACATATTTCTTTATTTCACGTCTTATTTGGTGATGTAGTGAGGTTCAGGCCATCGGGCCAGCTAACAACATGATTTGGTTGAAGGAATTGACAAGGAGAGTCGAATAACGAACATAATTTTAGGGGAATGCAAGGTACGGAACCGACATTGGTCTGGAGCAGGTGAGGGAAACCTCAGTTGAAAACCTCAGTTCAGCCGAATGGGCAAGCGAACCATTATACCACGACTGGGTAAAATGTGTGAAAAGGTGATACACAGTGGATTTTATATTCTGTGTTCATCTATCACTGCAATGAAATCATTTCATGTTTAGTGTCCCCCGAAAATATTCATAAAATCGTCAGGAACGACATTCTCACGGAGCAGCAAATCCTTCGACCTGACTTCAGGTTCACAAGTCTGACGACTGTGAGGCGTAAGGCACACCACGGTCGGTTATCAACACGTTTATACAAAATGCAATTAAATTAATTGTATTTTGTATAAATGCATTAAATTAATAAACAATTTTAATATTCTAAATTTAGATAATGAAACTCGCCTCTGTGAGAATGTCAAGTACTTTACGTTGTTCATATACTCTGAATGTGATAACTTTCGGTCAGGTGAAAATGGCGACCAGTCGGGACTCGAACCCGGGTCTCTTGCGTTGATAGCAAGGGTGTTAACCGCTACACCACCGGTTCGCCTTTCATAACTGTACACCATTTCCACCTAGACCTAAACCCCGGCAGACCTGAGACACATCCCCATACAGGAGATAAGTGAACCAGGCGGCACACTGTGCTGTGTGCACTTTATTACCGGTTTCACACGTACCTACGTGTTAAGGTTCGTTATAACTTTCGGCTGGTCGCCATTTTCACCTGACCGAAAGTTATCACATATAATCTCCACGTGTAGGGTACACGGAAGAAATATGTACATAATCTCTTAATGTTTATGGACTAAATTATTCCGTAGAGTTGAAGACTCGTACAAAGTATTGAAAAGGAAAACAACAATATTTTAGTATGAACAAACCATGCAATGAAAAGAGCCGGTTTTTCCTACTCGACATATATTTGACATCTCCTAGAGTACATCTAATTCTTCAATGGTCGACTTGGAGACAACAAATAATAAAAGAAGTTTTGAAGAAAAGTGATAAAATATAAATTAAGATTAAAAACCCTGTGATATTATTATCTGTGAGCCAATTCCTTCAAAAATTCAGCACAACAAATGCGAGTATGATTGTCGATTTAGGAGGCCATGCGTCTTAGTGTGTTCCAGCTCGCAACCTCGTATGTCACGGAGCATGTGATTTCTGCCCTTTGACCCACGTCTCATTAAGTAACCGCTCACCGGCAATGAGTGGAACTCGTTAACGAGGTTTGAGCCTATTAACTTCGCCTCCCTATCAACTAAGATCTTAGTTCGCTTCACTCTTCGACACTTGCGAAATTCGTTGATACGCTTTCAAAAACGTGGTCATGGTTACGGGAAACTCCAATGCGCACTCAGCAACACGAACTACGAATTATGTGACTCAGTGGGTTATTAAATTATAAGCAAATATTAATTCTTTTCTGAAAGATTTTTCAAGTACAAAGTAGTATTTTTCTCTTAATCTTCATCAACTGTGTCATAGCGACATATCATATCATAGTGGCGTACCATATCATAGTGGCTTACCATATCCTAGCGGAAAGTAGGAATGAACATAGAATGCGATACTTAGGACAAGAGAAGTATATGTATACACGAGGTTTTGCATTTAAACTTATTTGATCATACCATATTACGCCAACAAGTACGCACGTCACCAGTTAACACTGACGCATCTGGAATATTGGATCCCAAGATTGGAAAAAGTGGTTTCATTTATGATTTCGATTCTATATAAAGGCACTGAATTTCCTACACATAATAAAGTAAATCATTCATAATTATAATTTTTGGCTGAAGAGCAGTGAAAATTTGCTTATGACCATTTGGAGAACAAAAACTAATTTGCTCTCCGGAAGCCAATACAGGGCCATCCCATCAATGTCGATCGAAGAACCCAAAGGAAAAACAAATAAAATCCAGGGTCAGGATGCAACTACAGAGACAATGTACTCAACCATGCCAAGATAGAATACAGAAAATATATATTACAATTAAATTTCTTACTGTTTCATATTATTAATGTCTTAAATAATTATTTGTATTTTAATCATTAATTAATTGCACTACTATAATGCTACGATAAACTTTAGTGTCAACAATACAAAGAAAATATTAAACCATTAATTACAAATTGAAATTCTCAAAATAATCATTATTACATAAGAAATATTATCTGTTTCTTTATTTAATCAGTTCTCAAGTTATCAATCTGACCTCAATTATCAGACCAGATCACACCCGCGAGAGCAGTTTTGACCTTACTCGTTTTCTGGCACTCTCAAGGACCTTTTAGATGAAAGTCACATGTGCGTTACGAGTGCCCCACTTCTCCACAAACACATTCCACTCATTCAATAACCAAATTTCTGCATTTTAACAATTCCCCTAAAGTTCCTTTACCACCAACAACGTTCACCTACATCATTGGTGTGGTGGTAACATCTTCGTTCCCAAACAACGGCTGAGTGGGAGAGCATGGATTCGATCTCCCGCTCAACCGAACTGGGTGAGGTTTTTACCCGGGGTTTCCCCCACCTATTTCAGGCCAATGTCGATTCGGCACCAAAGTCGTTGGAAAATTAACATTTCTCCTTTTCAATTCTTTTGCCGATGCATAGTTGGGTAAACTGTAATTCGCCGTAAGTCGGAAAACAAAAAAAATATTATGTAAAATACAACAAGAGACTGGTACATCAATGACCCCATTCTGGATTTCCTGGTTATTGTATATGATAATTGATATTATTATTTAGGAAAGAAATAAAAATCTTATTCTCTACTTGAATTGTGTCTCCAGACCATGCTTGACCAAACCTCAGGTGCTCACAGCTTTATGTGATATTCGCATGTCACCTGCTACCAAGTCCACCTATTTACGAGATTTTCATTCGCAAAGGAAAGGCGGCCAGGGAAGAAAGGATTGTGGTTGTTAGGTTTCTACCACTTTGGAATTCGTCCTGGAAAGTCTGAGAAAATTACATACATCTCGATCTGAACAAGCGTCCAACTATTTGCTTTAACTTATGTTCCAATTTGCATCCCCATTAAATTTACGACCTCCAGAAGGTGTCCCCCATTAATTTCCAATTTTTTAGCGAGTATTTGTTTAATACCTTACTATAATTCCAATAATGCTTTCGAAAGTACGCACAAATTTTCCCAAAAAAATTACCCATCTGAAGAAGCTCCATTTGAGGATAATGGACAGTCCAGTAAAGATTTCTTTTCGTATCACTTCTTCCTTGGCACCACAATATAGTATTTGAAATTTCATTCTTTTAGTAATATTTTTTTCACTGAAATAGACGCTAATACGCTTTTTCTCCATACCAGTGGCGAAGTTAGTGACTTTTCTTGAAAGTCCATCATGTAGAGCGCCAGCGAGGAAGTCCGTCGTCAGAGACGGAGGGGAGTGTGCCGCGTCATGGAAATGAGAATTATCCTGCGAGAAGTTAATTGCATAAGAGATTAAGAGCGGTCTGCAGAGGCGAAGATGCGCGCGCGAATCCGACGCCTGAACCACTGCCAGAGGCGATCTCCTTCCGTTTCTTTGCGAGGTTCCCAAGAGAGCGGATCGCCATTCGTTTTCTTCTCATTGCCCCTTCTCGTCAGTTGCACGAACTCACGATCTACAAGGTCTACAGGAAGGCGGTTTCCAGAAATAAAATCCCTAGTAAATGTGAAGACGTCGTTTAAACGGTATATGAGGTAATTCTATTCATAACACCTCTATTATCCCTACATGTCATGCAAATTAAGGTTAATATACAATAAGTAGATTTTTACAAGTCTCAATAATTATAAATATATCAGTAATTATTTCTTTTACTCATTTTCAGAAGATCTAGTTTCTTTCCACACTAATAAACATGGCAGTTGATTCATTTCGTATACAATAGGACAATGCGGTACTGAAGGCATACTGAATACAGAGGGAATGAGAATCCAAGGGGTACAAGTGATAACTACATGATTTTTTGAAAACACAGTTTGAAGTTCAATCATTTTGATAAATTCCCTGAAACTCTTAAGTCTGTCGCCGCTAAATCTCAGCACACGAAAAACATTAATTTGTATCCTTTTGCCACCAACAGTTCATGAGTACCAATTATCCATAACCACACTTAACTACTTTTTAAGTCACTTGTACCCCTTTCTTTCTCACTCCCTCTACTCTGTCTCAATAGTGATTTTACGATTCTATCCAGTACAGCCACAGAACGAGAGAGATGTAGTAAAATGAAACAAGATATTTTGGACGCTGTACTGACCTCCACGTCCTCTCAAAACTACTTTAATGTAAGGGACGCACACGTTTCCTTTCTAAGTATCAATGTACAATCTGACCAATTAAATTGCCTCACATAATAATTCTTTATAAGAAACGAATTTTCCCAAAAATAATACATCACGAAGTCTAACAAATATAAAGATTTATTCTGACACACAATTTTTTAAATCCGATCATGCTAAGTACATTTTGGAACAACGTATACTACGTATAATAAATTCTTCCATTTTTGTAATCTTCCCGTCTAATTTTCATGGTATTTTTGCTATGTAATCGGTGTATTCAAAATATCACTTTTCCTCCTCCCAAAAAAGATGCTGAGGACGACTGCTATGCAGTCGAATGCTAACTCTTTAAATAAATAGCAGATTGGTGAGATAAGCAATATTAGTTCTTTTTTCTTATCTAAATTTTAAGCACAACAAATGAAGGATTTACGATCGTACGGCATAAATGTTCTTACAACATTTAGTGATCCCTTCCTTGTCCTGTCTTTTCCCACAAAAGAATTGTCACATAAAGTATTACAGACAACATAAAACCACCATTGAACAAAACATCGGGGATAAGGTTTTGTACTCCATTTCGATTTCAAATTTAGCTATTTTAAACCTCGAGACAGCTCTACATAAGTTGAACACGAGATCGGAAAATAATTTCAAACAAAAGCTGCTAGAAGTGAACAAAAATATCAACTACATGACATGCAATATGAATTACCTCACACACTATCCCTTGCCCACCATCCCGGTGGGATCGAAATATACGTTATCCCCCATATCATTGGTCATATCAGTCCCCTCAATGTTTGATCATTATCTCAAAGTTATAAGATTGCATCAACAGAGGTACATTGCTATTAAGATAGGATGATGTTCAAGATTTTGCTATCATTAAAGAAGCATGACTAAGGAAAAACTATAAAAGAGCCAAAAATATTATGTAAGCAGATTTATGAAAAATTACAAAGTTTAGAATCTGCGTAAATCAACACGTTTTCGTCACTTGAATCTGCTAATAATGATGGGACCTTGAATATAATATCCAAATATCAAATGCATATTCGTCAAAATTCAATAACAAGCAAAACAGTTATGGACACCGCGCCCTATTAGGGAAATTTATCACCTGATAATTCGACAAAAAAACCTTGTGGCGAGGCGCATGAGGAAGATCAAAGAGCGAAGCGAATAAAGGAAGTGTGTAACTGCCTTTTAGCACGTCCATCGAACAGAGCATCTTTCCTTCGAAGGCACTTTCCGGAGGAAACGGAGCGAGACCTTCCAGAAGCCGCACATCCCTGTTGCTCTGCCCTCTCCAGCTTTAACGCCCACGGCGTGAGAGGAAAATTAATTACTTCCTCGCACTCCGTCAGCTTTTAGAATCAAGTATAGGAAGGCGAAATAAATAAAGAAGAGGAAAGAAATACATTGAGCGGAAGGAAAAACCGAAATCGTGAGACAATTCGAAGCAGAGTTTTTTCTGTGTGTGTGGAAAATCAAAGTCCATGATATCGACACACATAATCTCCATGCAAAGTTCTTTCATTCAATCTTGCTAGTGCATAAAAAGATGTTCAAATGGCTTTCGCTCTCTTAAACTGACGAAGAAGTAAGCTTTCGTTTCCCGAATCATAATAATCTGCTACAATCCACGTAAAACCGACTGTATGTAGCTTGCAAAAAGTATTAAGAATATACAATATTCATAAAATGTAAAGTTATATAATGTAGTTAACTTATTAATATATTTTAATTTCTGGACTAATATTTTAAAACTTACGTACATAGTTTCCTTTCATTTACTCCACAAAATCCTCAGAAATCAGTTAGTAGTTTTATAGTTGCTCCAGTCAGTAGAATTAATTATATCTGCCGCTCCCAGAGAGACACATCCTTTGCCATCCTACAAACCATTTCGTGGGTACTTTGGTCTTAAGACTCGTAGGTTCTGAGACGGCACGACGTACTCACGGGAAAATATAACTAGGAATTCAACAAAGTGATGAGCAATATTTACTTAGATGTACCCGGTTATTAGTGCATACTGCTAAGTAAATGAAATTTCAGTCAAGTTTCGACTTTCTATCTCATGTTTTCCTGTTCATTGCAATGAGCACCATGAAATTTGTTACAAATTTCATTCCAACTCACTGAAATCGTTTGATTTTAGCATGAATGACAATAAGTTTATATAAATTGCAACAGGTATCCCAAGATTCATGGATTGTGCCCCACTATGCAAGATGTCTTTTTCAGTTCAGTTTTATCAACAGGACTGACGAAATTCCCTGTAATCTAGGGAACATTTCCATGAAATTCGGGCGTTTTTTCAAGATTTCGGTTCGTAGCAAATTATCCAAGATTTCTCACTCAAGATCTTCACTTCACTTCTCTATACAGGTTTAATCAGTAGGATGCTAACCGAACCCACCGGGTCCAACTTGAGAAAGTTCTGTGTGTGAATAATTAAATACCCCATTGGCGTAAGGGCACTATTTTGTAGAGTGCGTGTCTAATGAGAATTAGATTAATGTAATTTTCTCGCAGCTTTTCCTTACAGCTATTTTACAGGAAGCTGAGTCTTCAAAAATCCGGTTCTGAGATAATGAAATCTTATTTATGCATTTACCATACCAAGGAAGATTACATTTTATTAAAACATATTAGGAAGATAATAGTGGTTTTCTGTTTATTACTACACACGTTTAGAAGCGAAAAAAAATCTGAAGCGCTTAAAATCGCGACGATCGCCTATGCACAAATTTATGTGTTTTGAACAATTAATAACGTGATGTCACTTGCGAAAGAATTCACGCGGTTTGCCTTGAGTTTTTAGTAGTGCAACGCAGGAAGGTCACTGTATTCATGAAAGTGTCACATAGAAAACACGAAGAGGCTTGTCGTCCGTCATTGTGCCTCTAAACGAATCCCGAGAAACCTGAAAATAAATGAAGCACGCCCGACAAGGCGATGGAGAAGATTTGTCACCTCATAATCATTTCACACTTCAACACGCCAACTAATGACGGAGCTATTTCACTGCTCTTTTTCTGTGCGCTGGTCAGAGTATATCGTTCGCCGAACCATTTTCACTTTCCATAATATAGAATAAACAACCAAGATTTTCCTCCAATGATGTCTTAATATCCAAAATTCCAGTCATCAACATCTTTCTCATATCGATCTCACATACATTGATGTATACTCGTGTGTAAATTTTAAAGGTATTTTTCTAGAACGTTCCACACTTAATGTCTTAATATTTTTATGACTAAAATATATTTGTGTGTCAAACTATGGTAATATCGCACACGATAAAATTTATCAAATGAGAGTTAAGGTAGGTTGCTACACAGAGTCTATTTTCCATACATTTATGAAGCTGAAACGAATATCTCATACCTAATACATGATACGCTAAGGAAGAAGGAAAATAAAATATACTTCTATGATTTTAAAACCTTGTAATGACTCTGTTAGAGAAGGCAATGTATTGTTATAAATAAATGAATGAATATGAATAGCATTGTGAATAAATCGGAATATTCCTATGTGAACGCAACGTCCCCTTCGAAAAGAGAAATGGTGTTCAAGCGACAAATCTTTGATTTTCAGAATAATTTCAATTCCCTGCAGCGCATATACATATCAGACATACTGCTCGGAAGGGAGCTACACAGGTGTGTGATTACATCACGGATATGTGTTCCTACTTACTCAGCATTAAAATGGTTCTTCTTTCTCTACCAATCAAAGTATGTGACTCATGACCCAATTACTTTCAAAGGGAAAGGCATCAAGAAAAAAATCATCTGAATGTTAATATATTGTGGTCTCCTGATAACATTAGCCGGAGTCTGTGAATCAAACCAAGAACATTAGACTCGAGAATAAATAAATTCCGATAAATAAATAAAAAATTGCGATAAATTCCGTGTGATATAAATACGTAACAACCTACCATGGCCACTTCATAACATTTTTTTCTGTTTCTTCAGAACCGTCTTGCTTCAAAAAGTAAAATCATCGCTCGGGTAAAATATGTTTTAGAATGTGTTTATTCTGAAGAGACTTATTTACGACCGTATTACGCTGCTGTTATGACTCGCATACCTCTGGCAAGGCAATACGTTACATTCCAGGTTCCCATAAAACCATAAAACAGACTGTCAATATGCTGTTCGAAGTAAATGATGTTAATGTCATTTTTTGTCAGTCGTACCAAATGTCGAACAACATTTTCACGTACGTACATCAACGCGTATCAACTTCGTTAGATTCGAAAATAAAGTTGAACACCAAAATAAAAAATTACTGACATAAAAAAACTCTGTAACGACATATTTGTGACGAAAAACTCAAAATACCAGTCTAAATCTAGATTAATAAAAGTGGATTCAACGCAGTGACTTAAAGTAGTTGAAGAAAGGTCCACAATTTTGAAGGAATATAACGATTATTGCAAGTGCGATGTAGTATGGTAACAATTAATGGAATGTAAGAGCGGAAAAAAAATAAAAATTTAATTACATTGTGGAAGTTCTGAAGTGAACAACATCCCACAGGTGCCGATCCACCTTGGGTCCGCTAGAGATCAGTCGCGGTGGTGAGGTGACAGTGCATACGACGATGAGAATCAAGTTTACGCTGATGCATCGGTAGATTGCAAACATGTTTGACAAGTATGTGTGGGCGTAGAATATTAAAAAACAAAAACAAAAGAAGACGTGAAGACAAAAGCGACTACATTAAACAAACAACTCTTTTACAGTTTCGATATTCAAAAGTTTGCGTTAATCGATTCACAAAGGATCTGTTTAAACTGTCTATGTTATTCATTTGTTTAAATTTCAGATTAAACGAGCGATTATATTGCTCCGCATTAAAAATACGATCGATCAACGCTGCGTGCTCAGCATGTACTCTATAAGTACAACATATTTTTTTCACAATTTGAAAACATTTGTAATAAAAAACATTAACGCTCACGAAGAAATCGCGACCATGATGTGTTCAAAATAGGGTTCAATACCCGAACCCAACATTTTACGATTGCACGTTTCCTTCCGTGAATTCATAATAGAGTTATCAAATTGTTACACAGACAGTCATACATGCATAAAAACATGCGCACTCGACACAAGATGTAATATCAAACCATCGAAACTCTTGTTTGCACGTTCCAAAATCGTTGAACTCTGAAGGATTTTCGATGAGTCCTTTACGTGTGCTGAAGGGTTGTTGCGTTCCACAGACGCAGGGAACCGATGACAGTAACATGGGAAGAGCATCCAAGCGACTGACACGTAACAGTCGTCGAAGGCACGGAGGGAGGGGAGCATGGTCCGACGCTTTGCAACACCTGATGATATCGCGAACTCCAATTAACTCCAGCGCACCTCGTCGAGTCGTCCTTGCAGTTCACGCAGAGAAGAGTTTTTCGAAAGACGCACCCCAAACATCACTTCTCCAGCTAACAATGGATTAAGAGCGCTTCGCTGGCTTATGGGTACCATGATGCGGGTCTAATCCTGTTTGGTGTAAATAAGCTTTTATAATACATTTCAAAACGAATATAAAAGAGGTCGATTTATTTTATGAAATCCTGTTTCTAGGACACTCCCAAACTCAGGTTTTCAAACACGTTTGACATGCGTTACAGTCTCAAAAATAAAAATAAAAGTTTCGTTCTTTATACTGACATCCCAATACATTTGCACACGTTACATCCCTCAGTTATTAAAAATATGAATATAGAATTTTCGCTAACATTATTTCAAAATTCTTCAGAAAGAGAATTTTAACACGACTTAATTTTTAAGCAACCAAGGCTGAAACCCACAAGGAGACCGACTAGTTCAGAACCTTCAACATGTGGATATTCTCATAGAAATAATGATAGACTGTCACAATAAAAGATGGACAATACTTTTTAATTTGTAGAAAAATAAATTATTACACGGTATTCAGTCAATTATTCTTATTCCAATTCTAGCTTCCTCCATATTCCTGAAATTCTTCTGAAACTGGGTTGGCCTCTTATTCCTCAAAAACAAGATAATTTCTTCTGAAAGTAATTCTGGCCAGAGGATTAAATCTTTTTAACTTTCGTATAAATGAATGCAATGGTTCTCTCTTATATAGATTTTTCTCAAATATGATGTAAAGTATTCAAAATACAGGATACAAACACTTACTGTGAAAAATATCAAGAAGATAATGAAAAGAAAGAAGAAACCTAAAGACATAATACAGTAAAAATCTACAATCTTATGATGAAAATGATTTAATTATTTGCACGCTTTGGCGCTTATTGAGGTCCGATATTAAGTTTTTGAAGGGTAACATTTATCACAGTCATCGATCTGCAATCAAATAAACGAAAACTAATTTCACAACAATTTCTCGTGCTATTGAAAATTGTGTTGGGAAGGAATTTTTCTTCTGCGTGCAAACTAACAGTGGCTTCTTCACTGGGGGTCCCATCAACTAAGTAGCAGACCACACAGAATACAGCGTTGTCCAGAAGTCCATTGATGACTTTGGGAGCGCTAATTCTGTGGACAGCCTCCATAAAACCGGGCCAGTTTCCTTGCGATCTTCCGTTGCTCGGTCTCGTTCGGCAATGGGCAATGTCTCCCCGTGGATCATCCAGAAACGCAGTCACTCGATTACGGCACTATTACAGTAAGTCAAGGACTCGTTCGAGCATCTCGACTCAATCGTGTAACCCGGCGGTTCCCGAACCTCTTTTAGTATGACTCCCCCTAATGGGATTACTGAAAATTGATAATCCCCCTCCTATTTTTTGTTTAATGTAATATGTAGTATTCAGACCTACATTTGTTTTATTCTCAACATAAATAATTAAACTTACAAAAAGAATAAATTTCTAACTCTATGAATTTGAATATTATTTGTTCTGAACCACTCGCACACAAATTAATTGAATTAAAAACAATAACAATTATTAAAATTTTAAATTATTATAATGTATATTTGCTAAAATTAAATTACACACATTCTAAACAAGAAGGGCGACCCGTGGCGCAGTGTGTAACGCGCTCGCCTTCTACCTCTGGGGACGCCGGTTCAAACCCGGTCCGATCCAAGTAGAATCCGAGGTGGTGGACGGAGCGGTGCTCGCGGCAGGTTTTCTCGGGGTTCTCCCGTTTCCCCTGCCTATCATTCCACCACAACATTCACTCATAATCATTCACACCCATTTCATTTCATAAATCACCGCTTCAGGGGAGGTGCGTCAGAAAGGGCATTCGGCACCATGAGTATTCCCCAGCCAAAAATCCTAAGAAGCATCATATCCACCCCCATCTGAGCCGACCCCACATTAAGTGGGAAAAAGGCTAGGAAGAAGACATTCTAAACAAGAAAAATTTTAACTTTTAATAATTGAAAATCAGAATCTGTATTCGTACAAAACTTTTCACTCCCGTTGAAACCATCCCCCCCCCTCCGTGTGGGGCGCGTTCCACAGGCAGGGAGCCACAATCGTTTGCGAATACTAACGCAATCACTATACGTGCTCGTACGCAAATATTAACATTTTTAGAGTACATCACACTCTTCGTTCCTATATGGAGCACAATACATACACATGTTGATCACAATGCATATATGTCCTGTTCAGACGAAGTTTCACTTCCATCTGTCCTAGCAAAATTCTCCAAATTTCTCTACTATGCCTTGTTTTGAGAAGTTTACTGGGGATTATTTAACAATCCGGAAACCAGACAGAAAAGTATTCAGTGTCCTTATTTCTATTGGTGTAAATTCACACGTACCATTCGAGGGATGTCCAAGACTTTGTGAAGTTAGAATGAGTGAGGAGTACACTTTATAATGCGTCAAAAGGTCATGCTACTTTCAGGCACCACAATTTTAGTTGTCACACACACTTCGCGTTAAAGAGCTGGGCAGCATCCATACTGCCACGAAAATACTTCATTCCTGACACTCATACTCTGGAAGTTTTGTTACGGAATGTCTTAGTAAAATATATTTTTTTAAACATATTCTCTAATTCTTGGACATTAGTCCAAAACGGCAGTTATTTTAAGAAATTCAAAACGTCGTTGTTCTGGCTAAAGACCCTAAGGGATGAATTTTTAATATAAAGAATCAATTAAAATTATATTAAATTCTTCAATCAAACGACCTTATATTCACAGACTCGATTTATTTTTAAAAACGTATTCTTTACGTCTCGATCCCAACTGATTAATTAGATTAAAACGCTTCACAAATAAAAAAAATTATTCTAGTCTCCTTCAACCTACTTTCGCGTGAAATATAAATAAAAGTTTCGCCAAATTCAATACGGTCGTTATTACTCGAAGCACTAATAATAACCTTGGACTGTGCTTCTCGTCCAATTTTCCCTCCCGCTAATTTCTTGGTCCGAACCTGAGCGGTAAAAGTAGTTTCCTGCTCCTCCCAAAAGCAGCGCTGCAGAGGTGCGCAAAGCAGTGAAGGGTGCAGCGGACGCTTCCTGACCAAGCCAGGATAGAGAGAAGCCTCTCCCGCTATAAATCAATCTGTGACAAGTACATTCATACGCACGGCATATCTGATACGGGCGGCAGCGGCAGCGTGGTGCTCACCAAAAGGGGGGGGGGATGTGCAGGGATGGGTGAGCGGATGGCATTCCTGAGCAGCGCAACGCGTGGCCCCGGGGTTGATTGCCCGGCCGATGCTTATCGCAGCGGTAAGTCACGCATGAGGACGACGGGGTGAGAGGCGTGGAGCGGGAGGCAAGGTGCGGCGGCGGTGGCTGCGTGGGCGGGGACCGAACGGACGCCTCGCGAAGACAGAGGCAAGGCCGACACGGCGATGCCATCGGAGGCCAACACGACAGCAAGGTCAAATGCATGGATGAGCCTACCTTCTCCATCATTATTCAGTTTCTCTCCTCGTCAACATTTCAAACGCAACTTGTCAAAACGTTTGACTTTTTATTCAACCACAAAAAGTATCCTCGAGGTACCTTCTATAAAGCTACCGATTCAACAAATTTTAGTGAAAAAATATGAGGATAATGAGCTTCCAAAATGTATGTAGGGAAGCATGATACGCTTCGAAACTTGCGTCAGTTCGACTACTTCATATTTACCCAAGAAGAAAACTTTTAACTGAAGTTGTTTCTTTTTCGTTCGAGGTTTACATGTTCTACTTCTAAACCGAAAGCTGCTCTCTCAGAATCAGACTTTTGCATACTCCTTACGAGCAGCAAACCTAGTGTTGAGGAAAAAAGCAAATTCATCCCTTTTTCTACTTCATTACACCTGAAATTAAGGAAAGGCCGTGGCCTCCGTGGATGTGGAGGTAGCGTTCTAGCTCCTCACCAAGTAATCCAGGGCTCAATTCTCGGTGGGGCCAGAAACAAATGTATAGCTTTTCACATTGACGTTCCAGTTCATATAGCTGTGACTACTGAAAAGCAAATCCTCCTCGTTCTATCCATCTTCTACTGCTTTTAGTATCAATAACTCCAAGTATTACTAACTACTTCTACTAACCCCTTCACGTTGTTGGTAAACCCAGCTAAGTGGCCCACCTACTAACAATAGCCTTCAACCCAACTCCTACCTCCTATCGTTCCATGTAGATAAGCTTCAATAGCTCGCTACATTTCCCACTTAGAAATACTACAATACTTTAAAAAATTTGAGGAAAAAGACATATACAATTGCCGGGAGTGTAAGGCACGGGAGATGATAAGGAAAACTCCAACTCTACCTCGGAAGAACTACTCGTACGTCTACTCGTGTTGAAGTAAGTTGGGAGCGAAGACGCAACCGTACAGGGTCCATTCAAAAGACTATGTTCCATAATAACTCTACCGACAACCGTGGCATAGTGGTAGCGCCTTCTCTCCTTACGCACTGCTGAGCTAAATAGAGGAGGTTTGATTCTCAACACGGCCAAGGTGGGTTAAGTTTGCAGGTAGTTTCCCTTACCCAGTGGCGCAACTGTGTAAGTCGGGATCCCTGGGCAAAATATGGCTCAGGGCTCCCTGATGGCCGTAGTTTCAGTGTTTTCATATATTTAAATTAAGAAATGTAGTTTATGATTTTTAGTGAAAAATACAACATATCTAAGTAACTATTGAGTAATTTAATTTAATAATATTAACGTACCATATATTTTTAAATTTGGTAATTGTACAAAATATCCAATTAAACGTTTATATTTTCATACGACGTAATTTTGTGGTAGCAAATATTCTGACTAACTGATCTAATCTGCTTTCTAAATAATTTGTTACCTCATATTCGAAGGATAAAACACTCAAACCACTAAATGTCTTGATTCATGGAACTTCTCAAGTAATTTTTGACCAGCTTCAGTTTCGAAAATGACCGTTCTGCAGTCACAACTGACTGGCATAGCATTTAAAATAGCATGACAACAGTGCACACATCCAGAAAACTGGCCGATAGCGTAAAATGAACAATAAGTAAAATTGAGGTTACGAAGAAAGTTTGTTGATTAATTATGACTAGATTAAGTAATATAATGTTTTTAACAATCAAAATTATTTTGTTCGATTAATAAATTTTCTTCAAGAACGGTTAAAAACCGTGAAGGAGATCCCTATTACTTCGAGAGGTAGGGGGTTCCACGAGACGGGGCCCCCAGGCAGTGTACAAGTGAACAGGGTGCTTGTTACGCCACTGCCCTTGCCTACTCCAGACCAATGTTGGTTCGGTGCCTTACATTTCCCGGACACTCAAAACTCTCCTACCCTCTCCTCCTCCTAAATTCATGTGGTGAGATGGAAGAGCACTGAACTTCGCCTCATTGCAAAAGAATAAATGAAATTAATAAACTAACAATTGCGTCTTTCTCCATTTGTTTACACTCGTATATTCATTGTCGTGAAATAAAGAAATACGCGAAGAAAAGACTTATTTTGCTTCATCGTATAAACGACAACCGAAGAACATTTCACTGACGGTTTTAGATGTTAGTTCAACATTTAAAAAAAAGAAATTAGATTATGGAACAAAAACGCGTCAACGACATTAATCTCACGTTAATTACAGCAGCGTATTCCACACAAATGTTTCTTTCAAAACAGAAATTAGAGTCATTAACTTTAATTTTCAAAAAATACTTCAGAATACTTAGATTGTTTCCAAAACGTAGACGAATTAACATATAAGAGGTATTAAAGCTAAAACACATCTTATAGCCTTCATTTACAATGTACGGTTTACAATTATTAATTAGTATCGGGAAAAGGAATTTCAAATGTTTTACAAATCTATTTTCTACCATGCACACTATAATATAAATGGGACAGACAAGCTTAATTAATAATACATACGAGAACGTTTTTAAGATTCGGGAAACGAAATTGTGAAGACGGCAAGATTGAAGATCATGCGCGACACCCACTAATAATGTATAGTTTATTACAGGAACCAAACAGCATTTTGGAAACCACAGACCTAAAATTATTCCACAACTCATATATAAATAGAAGACTTGTTTAGTGTTGAAATTAAAGTACGTCCAAGCAAGAAAATAAGTTACAAATTATGGACGCTTTGAATATTTTTAGTTAAATATTTGGTTCAATAATTTAATTTGTGATTTAAACATAATTTTTAGTCATTTCTGAAGTAAAATATCTTTTATTATTCAAAACGCTCACATTTCACCACAACGATATCGAACTTTACTCACCTTAAACGTTCACATATTTTTCTAACGAAGCTTACAGATTCGCATTCCATATGTTATGCATATTTTATCTATGTTCTTCACGGAAGAAGTAACAATGAAAACTCTTCCACATTATCTCTCTATTTTTCCTTCGCATAATTTATAGTGATGTTAAATATGACGGGAGATGAATCTCTCTAGTTGTCTTTCAATGTGGAATGATCGCGTCCAATGCCCGAGCGGCCGCGTAGACAGAACCAGCCAGCCACCGAGCAAGCAAGCAAGCAACGCGTCCGGTCGTCTTCATTCCGCAAACGAATGCACTGCAGGTGTTCTGGGGCAGATACCGTCGAGCACTTAACGCGCAGACCACACGCGCAGACCTTCCTTGACGCGCCACCCATCGCATTGCACTCCACCTTTCCGAGAGACATTGCACTCCAACGACACTGTTCACGCCGATAATCCATCTCCGTTATTCGATATTCCACGCCTCCTCTCCCCTTCCAGGAGAGTTCACCCCCGCCTTCAAGGCAGAGGACTCGATTCGCTGACGCTCAGTTCCCAGTGCGAGAAACAGATTACCGCGCTGCCCTCGGTTTCCCATCACGGCCCGACACACCTCTTCCCATTATGCTGTTTGCGCGCGAGTTCTCTCGACGCTTCCTCGGTCATTTTTCCGCTCCACAAATCGACTCTTCGCTTCAATCAGCAGCAGTTTTCAAAAACATCGAACCACCTCCTTCACGCCTAGCATTCACCAGACTCGCATCAACTCCCCATTATCCGGCCCAACACGCTTCCCTACCTTTCCTCTCCGCCCTCCCTCGTGGATCCAAGAACCCCGCAGTTTCGAAACGAAACCCCGCTTCTTCCTTCTCAAACCCGGTAGCAAGGCGGAATTTTAATGAGTGTGCCGGTGCGTTGGCCAAACACAGCAGCCGCCCCACTGCGGCAGAGCGGGTTCGCGCGGTAAAAACGCGTGTTCGTTAGCTTATGGGCGTCTTGATTTATGTGTGAGGACGTGACGATGCTTGCGACGGAGGACGCGGGGAAGAAGACAGATGATGGTGGCAGGGAGAGACGGAGGAGAAAGTGTGGGTCATCGGAAGTCATGAGCAAGGGAGGAGGAGATGCGGGTGAAAAAGTAAACAATGCTCCGAGATGGGTAGTAGTTCTTCCCCAAGAAGTAAAAAAAAGGTATGTTGGGACTTCAACGGACAAGGAAGGATGGCAATTTTCGATATACAGCAACTGATATTTGGAAAGAATTTCACTATGAAAGATAATATCTCTCAACTCATTACGATATTGAGCAACGAAATTAATGTTAATTGTAGACGAGACGAATGGGAACGTTTCATTCTCTTTATATTCACTTACGTCCCAGTCTTCTTCATTTCAAATAACGTACTCCAACGTCTCCATCCTAATGTTTCTCTGAACGAAGACAATTATGTGATGTCATGTTAAAAAGCTTCAGTGTTTTTAAAATGAAATATTACCGACCAATAAGTACCATTACACTTCATCAGTGGCATAATTACAATTCGCTTAAACGCCAAAGACGCAACAATGCTCGGAGGAAAGCGGACATACTGTTTGCCGCGGTCAAGTGATAGTCTATAAAGCAGAATGTTGTTTACCACAAAATAATTGGACGCTCACGCTCTTACTGTTTCTCGTGTAGTAAGTTGAAGAACCAGGTTTATGACGTACTATCTTCTCACACGCCATCAGACACCATGCGTTGACAGGGTAAGCTGGACGCCGACCTCCGCACGGCGATAAAATTTGCTAATGCCACCCTCCCCTCTTCCGACGTGGCATCGTTGTCTTTAATTACATCGCATCGGGGAAGTCGCCAGCAGCGCGAGCCAAATGGCGCACGATTTCATTGTGAATTTCCATAAATTTTCCTGTGGGCGCGGCGTGTTCGAATATGCGCTTCAGAATGAGCCCATGTGTAGTGAGAGTGTGAGACGGGTTAGCGCGGGAGTGTATGCGAAGTCCACGTGAAGAAAGCACCGGACAGCCTCGCGAAAAAGAAATTATTGGGTCGGGTTACAGAGAAAAAAAACAGTCTCCCAGGAAATGTAATCCATTTCAAAGTAATGTAGGCAGTTAACACTGCTTTCTGAGGCCAAATCACTAGGAGACAAGACTTACTATATAAATAATTGCAGCGATATGTCGAGGAATCCTTTTGGAATATTTTTACTTTATATTTCTTTAACTTTTTCCATTCTCTATGAATTCTTTTGCGTAGTCTATGTGTTCTTTTGAATCATAATCAATCAATTACAACCATAATTAAATACGTGTAAGGAATCTCCTTCGAATCCCCTTAAACTTACTTCAATTCGTTTGAATTCCATTTCATTGGCACCGTACAAAAACATGTGTAATGAAACGACATCGTGTGGTACCGTTCTTAGTTATTGGCAAAAAATGGAACCACACGTATATACGAAATATATTGAGGTAACACCTGATAGTTATTGCTCCTAACTCTCCCGAGGTGAGGACGGTAACCTCCCAACGATTGGTAAAATTTCTAAGAAGTATTTGGCAAAGAATCTGATAGTGAAGAACAGACAAAAATGAAAGAGGAATTGTTAAAATCCTCGTATAGCTATACTTGGGGCTAGGGGTAAACAAAATGTAGGAAACAATGGAATAAAAATTAATATAATGTGGGACGCCTTGCGGGACCAGCGTCTCACAAAGTTTCAAACCACGTCGAAGAGTGGTCCCAATGTACATTTTTCACGAAATTTGTGCACACCTTTTCACGGGGACATACAAACACTTTTTCAGTTAATAGTCAATATTACTGAAAAAAAAGCCTTCAAAAATGAAATCTAGAAAAGTTTTGTGAATAAGTCAAATTCGGGACATTAAGAGTTTGAAATAAACAAAATGTACATTTCACCTCCTTCGCGAAATTGTAATCACACTAGACTTCGACCATGTCCACCACTTAACCTTGATAACCTTCTACAGTTCAACATCGCATTAACCAACATTGCATCAACTTTAATCATGAATTTTTGTGGATTGATGTCAAAATTTTAAACATAGAAGAGAATTATTATAAGCGAATTTTGCGTATCAAATGTAACAAAAATACCATAAATCAGCAGATTGATACAGAAAAGCTGCATAGGATGTACGACATATTTTTTAAATATTTAATTCTTCAAATTTGTCTCAATAATTATTGGTTTTATTTTCATCCTATCGTTTTGTTTTACATTAATTTTGATGTTAACTAACCTGTTGTTGTTATTCTACTTTGATCAGTAGGTCGTTTGTTTGATTAGTTTTGTTTTTTCTTTGCACTCCTAAGTAAAAGTCCTTTGCCATCACTGAGTTAATGTTTATCGCCCGGCCCTACGCCATTATGCGTATAATGCGAGCAACGCTTTCACGTTCTTTAATGTATTTATACACCTGATAATAATACCAAACGGTATCGAAACGTCGTGTGTAACTGAATTTTTCTTTTTAAAATGTGTTAATTGAATCAACATTTTGTGAAGGAACTCATATTTTGGTCCGGACCCCTTTTCATTCCAAATATCACCACTAGTATGGTCTAGTTTCACGGGATGAAGAAAGGATGAATACGACACCAATTACATCCCTTACAAATAGCGTCAATGACTGCTTTCATGTTGAACCCTAGTCCGTTTACACAAAATCTAATTTAACATTCTAATTAAGCTGATCTGAATACTTGGTAACGTTGTCGTCATTCATCAAATTGATGTTGAATATTCCTGATCATTCGACTTTCCATCTTTTCATATTGCTTAACTCGATTCATTCTACGGCTCGCTTTCAGAGATATTGCCCACAAATTACAAAAACGCTGTCGAGATTGTAATAAAGCCAAGTGAAATTTAGGCTAGTCAATTTTTGTACACTGCCATTTCTGGTGTCAGGTGGTGTAGTGATAACCATATCCATAATACCAAGATTATACCTAACCGAGACCAAGCGCGTCAACAAAAGACGCATATCACGCCACGAGTTACCATATTTGCCCGAAACTGGGATCCAATAAACTTCATAAGTCATGTCAATACGCAAAATACGAGGTGTGAAGAGATAAAATATGAAAGACACTTCATCAATAACAAGTTATTAGTAGTAAATTTATAAATCGTCTTTTGTAGTCCATAAACTATGTGGTGTCCCTGTTTTATTCACCGAAACATTCTTGGCACTGAATCTATTACAATACATCATTCCGCTTCGATAAAATGCAGACGACAAAATTATAACAAACTACGAGTACTTTTAAAGAAATAATAAGGAAAACATTCGTTCAAATATTTTACTTTCCGAGAAATGAACGCTAGTTCACGAATAAATTGATAATTCACCTTCAGTGTCCGGTTAAATGGCGATAAATGGCATTAACAACGAACTCGCATAAACCGCCAGTACATGTAAGAAATCTCATCAATAATGCGACGTTAAATGGATAGCCCTCCTTTTAACGGAGCGCTTACACGCGGTGAACTGGAAAGCGCTTACTGGACAATGTGAAAATCTATTCCTCTTCAACCTCCCAGAGGACAATGACGAACAGGATAGAGCCGCCGACTGAGCACCACATAGCCCCATGTTCGAGCACCGAGCGCGCACACCTGGTGTACTTCTTCCAGTGGGCGGATTACATGCAGAGTCCGAAGGAAAGCAGAGGTCTACGAATGGTGCGGACGTGATAGGTGGGGCATTCCCTGCTAAGTAGTGCACACTGAATACATTGCTTGCTACAAGACACACTAACTGCATTTCATGGACTATTCATGACATGGAAGTTTGCATTAGCACAGTCCTCTTAACACTTGAAAGTAATTACTACGTCGAATAAAATAAGTTAATTGTATTTCATATATAACGTAGTGGGGACAACTCATATTTTCCTATGGTGTCTTACGGATTTTCAAAATAAATAGACGTACTTATAATTACACATTAATGATGGTGGTTAGGCAGAAGAGCAGGTCAGATGGCTTCGCCCTCTCGAGATAATAGTAATAATAACTTGTGGTTTTATTATTATTAATAAAATGGCTTTATTATAATAATTATTATTATTACTATTGTTATTGCCGTAATATCATTAATAAAGAAAGTCACAGGTGGGAGCATTCAATTTGTTTCTCTTTACCTTGAAATGCACGGATTAACGACTAATTCCGTATACTAGAGAAATCTACAATCCACGTCATTTCGTCAAAATAGATATTTAAAACTCGTTACCCTGCCTCAAAGCATGTCGTAAACACGTAATTCACTCATTAAACCACTCTGCAGCTTTTATACAGTTGGAATGAGTGACGGATGCACCGTTTAATCGAGTGTATAAACGAACCCGGTGAAACCATCGTAAAATCCTCGAAGGGCTACAATCAATACATATTCCGCACTACAAACCGGAGATCGTTTGCCTCCTCAGAAACATCAACTTCACACTCGGTAAAACGTGCTCATTATTTCTTCATGCCTTTACTGAAATAGCCCATCATTTCTAGGAGTTAATACGATCGGGATGTTAAGTTCTTGCTGGCGCAAGTGTGATATTCAAGGGGGAAAGGTAGAAATCACTTATCCGGTTCATCACGATTATATTTCACGCTAACAGGAAATTGCTCACGATTCGGTTTGTTTCACATATGTGAAAATTACTGTCTTAATTACATGCATGAGGGGCGAGTATCAATAATTACTGTTCGAAATAAAATAAACAGAAAAACGTAATGATAAGAATATTTTTTCTACTCAATGTATGGCGTTGGCTGTCATATACTTCATGACAAATATAGTTACACCAAGTAAATTGAACTATTGATTGACTGAACCGATTTTATATTGTTCGTTGCAACTAAAACATTTCGGTCGGTATTGTTGTCGGCGGCACCGAAGAAGTTGACTGTATAGTTTCTTACATCATAAGAAAACATTGTATTCTTTTCTAATTAGAAATGCCAACAAGTAGATTACACCCGAAAATGTACAATACTCTTTCCAGTTTATGACTAGTAATATCCCACACGAGCCATTCATACCCGAACTGGACGCGATGTAGGAGTTTCTACGATGTATCAACGAATTAAGACAGTAAAATTTAAAAATCGAAATGTATTACACCTAAGACCTATACCACAATTTAAGTAGTTGATGTCATCCGAATAAACAAATTAAAAGGAAGTATATTAAATTCCATCAAAAGTAAAAAAGAAAATTCTACTTAATTATTCGATTTACTACGTATACGCCACATGAACATTATACATACAAAATACACGGTGGAATTCCTAATTTTTTTTCTAATAACAGTCATTCCACTTTCATAAATGATGAAAATGAAACTCATACCATGCAACAAATCGAAGCTATTGTTCCGTGCAAATCAATTCATAACTTGATCACAGCAATCAATAATGAATACTTCGCAAAACCTGACTTATTTCTCGTCAAAAGCTTTTACTTAAATAACTCTACACGAAGGGTTGAATTAGATATATCACGTTAAGAGTGTATTTAACGACACAGAAATTATTTATAGATTTTTAAAAGTTACGCAGTACCCAAAACTTAAAAAATTTGAAGAAAATATAAAAAGCGGCAGTAATAACCACTTCTTGCACTAATAGAGAATCATCACCTTCGAGAAAACAGGCCCTGCAAACGTAAAATATCTGTTATGTGACGTCACACAATTTGGGCCCAGCGAGTGTGTCTCATAGGTTTAGTAGCTGGTGGCTGATTTGGTTCGTAGTGTCTAGTGGTTTCTTTGAATATTTTGTACGGATTTTTATCCAAAAGTATTGTATTAAACCTAATGTGAGTTTAAAATTCGGAAAATGCCGCAGATGTGCAGTGTCCCTAAATGTCGGGGAAATTATTGAAATGGTCCAAAGGTTTCCGTTTCGTTTCGAACTGATTTGGAACTACGAAACAAATGGATATCAGTTTATAAGAAAGATTTTGAAGTGACGAACAACTCAAAGGTTTAAATTTGTTTCAGTTAAATTTAGTTTTAATTTAAAGGTTCATTGAAATGTATATCCTCAAAGTAGCTCACCTATATGTTTTTATTACAGGTATGTGGAAAGCACTTTTGAGAAGGTGAGTTAAGAAGAGAAGTGAGTGCTTTTGATGACAAGAGTGGAAGAATCCTTACCACTCCTAGTTTACCACTCAAACCCCATTTAGTGGAAAGTAAGTAAAATGTTGAATATTGTTTCAAATATTTGCATTATGTGCCACTTATTTTCATTTTACCCAGCCCAGCCAGAAGCTGTAATTGCTTTGCATTTTATGTCTAATGTTTTCTTCTCATTTTTATTTCTATATGTTGTTCCATCAGTGTTCCCAGGCTGTCCAGCATACATGTCATCTGCAGGAACTTCTTTAATGTTGTGAGAAAATCCAGAGGAGAGAAGGGAACGGATTCATAGAAACTGCATTGTGAGAGAAATTGAAGACAGTTTTGCTTCATTTAATAGGCAAGAGGAAAGAGTGTCATTTAAGAACTTGGAACAGTTTTTTATGATCTTGAAGGATTTTACTTTTCATCAAGTATGGAGTGTAATTGTTAAGAACGATTCTGCTATTATAGCGGTAATATATGATTCTTGCAAAATTAATTGTGCAGTGAGAGTTAATAGTGATTTAATGGCTAATTCATACGTTAGATGAGAGTCTATTAAAAAAATATGTGGAATGGCTTTGCCTAAAATATTAGTAATATGCATGAGGAGCTTGCCCTTGAACTTATTTGAAGGACACAATTGTCCTAATCATAGTACTGAAAGTCTCATTCATTGCATTCTTCAAACTAGGGGCAAATATTTTTATCACTAATTTTGTGTAGAATTGTAATGACACATTCAGTCCTAAAACTATGGTGTAAATAAAAAGAAGGGAAAATTAATTGTATATAGAATTCTTCTACTGTTTCTTGTTTTGTAAATACTGTATAAATGTTGTACATATTTTTCTATAATTTTATGTTTCCACTTTTCTTACTTCACATATTCTGCAAATTATTTGCAATTTGTATTGAAATATAAATTGGAAATAGTATATGCGTTGATTCTTAATAATTTTTGATTATTTGCTGTATGTAAATATGAATAAATGTAATATAAACTGTTACTGATATATTTTGTTTGTTTACAAACCCTGTACTTTACTCTAATATTATTTAATTTATTACTCTAGAATATTCTATAAAGTTATGGATACCTTTCAACATTGGTTACATACTAAAATGTGAGACTTTTTTAGTATCAAAATTATTTCATACTTTTAAAGATATTTTTTTAATGTTGTTTGATGAATATGATACTGACAAACGCATTGCTCTTGGAAGTTCATGATTAAGACAAAATAGTTTAAAATTATGCATTATTAATAGGAAATGTAAGTATGTACAGTTTTTGTGGTATTTAAAATACACCAGTCTTAGAAAAACTTAAAAACTTCATGAGGAATTGTTCTTTTAAGATAGCCTGCAGTGGACCGCAAAGTCGGGTAGGCCGCTGGGCCCAAATACCGTGACGTCACTAGAGACGTCGCCAGGCCTGTTCTCTCGAAGGTGTCGAGAGAATAGTTATTTTTTGAATGTTGAACAAATATTTTATCATAGTTCTGAAGTAACTTAAAAGAAAACTTTTAAGTTATTACTATTACAATTTTCATAAAAAAATAAAACAAAATAGTTTTCTTTCAGTTCACTTTTTACACGTATTTATAGTTTTTTATACTCGTACTTATACTGCCTTCAATGATAGATCATTAGTTGGCAAAATAAAGATAACCCAATGAACGCAAGAAGTTATTTTAAGGAGTGTTTCCCATATTTTTGTTAAAATTTTTAATTTTCCAACACTTTGTACCTTTCAAAAAGTACTTATATATAGTGTGTCCGGTGAATGAGATTCATTATTTGAACATATTATTTAATGAAACTATGTAACCTTTATTTCAAGGCATGTGCCCTTGAAATAAATACGTAAATGCAGTGAAATGTACCTTAGAAAACGATCTGTCCGTGATTTTTCGCGTATAGGCCACCTGTGGCGGAATATTATAAAAACTAAAGAGTTAGAGATTCACTAAATATCTTATTTTTAGTTTTGGCCTGCAACAGTTCAATTCCCAAAGGAATTAATTTTTTCTAAAAACATATAAAAGAGGAAATTTTCGTTCCGAAGAAAGAAAAATGTGCGTGGTATGTTCTGAGATATTTTGACTCGAGGAAGAGCAATCTGTTAATGTATCATTAAATTTGTCACCAAAGGAAATCTCTGATCTGAAAGTTGTAAACATACAGTAGTATATCTTTATAACGATTCTCCCAATAACGACAATCTCTCTATATGAAAGAAACAAGAGTTGTTTGGTTTGACGTATGAATAATGTATTTATTGTCATGCATGTCTCTCTTTGTAACGATGGTACTGCAGTCGTTCAAGTCGTATCAGTTCAAGCTTAAGTCACTTCAGTTCGTAGTGACTTCACGTCTAAGTATGGTCAGTGCTTTGGAAGGGGAAGAGGAAGCAAACTAGGATGACGAATTTCTTCCATTAATGTAAATAGAGTTGAAAAATAGTAGGCGTAACAGTGGAAAAATAAGTGGATACAGCAGCTACTAAAACTTACAGCAGCAGAAAATACGAAACCACCTCTTTTTAAAATTTAAAGTAAGTAAATAATTGTGATATTTTATGCAATAAATATTTTTGGGCGAGTTTGTGGTATTACTTTATTTTTAAACGTACTACATGTAATATTGGTTTATCTCGATAAAACGATCCCTCTCTGTAATGACGAAAATACCCAGTCCCTCGGATATCGTTATAGAGAGAGAGGACTGCATTTGGTATTCTCTAAAATTTTCATAGAGAGAGTTGTATTTTGATTTATTTTAAATATCGAGACAATTAAAGAAAAAAAAGAAATTTTTAGAAAAAATCTAAGAAAAATGAAAATGGCAGCGAAAAATTGCAGATCATACATTAATGCTGAATATTTGGGTGAGTTCTTCCTTATAAAATTCGATGACATAATTTTTAGCCAGTTTTTCAGCCGACCCACTCGAAGAGGAATTACCCTCATATGCAAGAACGCAAGCATCCCTTGCTCTTTCCTACAATTAATAGTGGTCCGTCAGAGGCGCTGATCGGAGAACACATGCAATGAACCTCCTGACTGATGTTTGACTTGTTACTGACAGCTTTAATACAGTAAGTATTTCGCGTGTTCAGAATATTAAAAAAGCACATCATGATATAGAATACACACAATCTCACAAATCGACACGCAACGTCTTGCTAAGGACGGGAACAAATTCAATAAACCATTAGTATCTACCTCGCACGAACTGACAAAATAAAATATTCCAAATCATTTTTGCAGCTAATTCTGCAATACTTCCTCGTGACTTTCGTGCGATTTCGTTAGAAACCACAGTGAAGAGTTGAACCATCAAACATTTATCGATTTTAGTGCTCTTTTAGGTCGATTCTACTGGATGGAGAGGATAGATACAATCCAGAGGATTCTAACAAAGAAAACAAATTTGAGGGAGTCTTTTCCCAGTAGTTATTTCTGCAAGTGTAGATGAATTTAAAAAATGTTTATTCATTTCGAACGCCTCTTACTTCTGTTAGGAACGGATTGAGAAATATGTCCGCCACATTTTCGTACCTTCGCAATACATGACCGAAATCTCAATTACAATTTATCAGAAGCAAAGTCATACTTGGGCCTTTTTGCGTCTTTCGATTAACTGAAGAAATTTATTCTGATGACAAATTAATAACTAAAAACTAATGACCACGTGGAGGACTATACAGTCTGGAAAAATTCGAAAATCAATTAGGTGTAGTAAAATTTCAATTTACATACACCTGTTCAAACTGTCTGGTGCCCCCAAGTTAACAGTCTAATTCCTTAACAACAACAACAATAATAATAATAACTATAGTTATAATAATAATAATAATAATGACAATAATAATTTATCTGCACTCATTTCGGAAGTATCGACTGTATTTACGAGAAATATTCTAGACCTAAAATGTTGAGGGCCTTCTTTTCTCATATGATTTCATTCCAGTGCCAATCTCCTTAAACTGTTTTTACATTATTCTTAGAAGTTGGGTCTTCTCCTTTGATCGATAGCTCGAATTGTACTAAAAACCATGGTGGATTAAGATCACGTCAAAAATATTGGAAAAGTAGGGAAGAGTGTGCAGAAATAAATAATTTATGTTGTCTATTACTTCAAGAGTTATGCTTTCTTTTACACAATTCAACCTTTTCCCATGACCCTGTATTTCACTCTAGCAGGCAGTAACGTCGTACGAAAGAAATATTTTAAGAGTCTTCACTTCAATGAATATTGCTTAGCATTGAAAGGGTTGTTACATCAAGGAAGAGATATATATTTTTCATTTATCACATTCATTAGATTCTCACTCGTTCACAATTGTATATTGGAAATCGACGCAAGTCCATGTTGGATATAGTTTAAATTTCGGTTCTTGCTGTTATAATTCCTGACGGAATTGTTATCCCACGTATTGAATCCGTGGACCAACTATCCGACGATAAATATTTAATGGAGCAAACAAATAATGTTATTTAATTTGCGAACCACGAATGGCTGTATCAAAATGAGGCAATACAGTTAACAAGTCAATGAACCAAAATTTATCTCCCAGTTTTAGATTAAATTTACGGGAATACGCCTCCACTGTAATTAGGTCCTAAGATAACAAGCGATTACCATCGAATACCTCATTTGATGGTCCATTCCCACCTTCCGCTGGAGTATCTCATCATCTCCGCCAGTGTACACAACCATGAAATGAATATCGCCCAGCACCTTATGCAAAAGTGTATGTCGTAGCTCTCGAACTGAGAGAAGCATTCGCGGAGTAGAAAGCAGTAGCGGATTCGTCATGCTTCTGAATCTATCCCCAAACCCAATTTCCTCGTTCTTGCTGGAAAAGTGATTCCTGGATGCGATCTCATTCGTGCATCACCGTGTGAGGAACAACACGAAACATTTGGTGGCAAACAGTCTCTCGCTATTTTTGTAACCTCTTTCCTTGATTAAGATCGCTATCGCTGTCACGAAACACGTTCCCGAGCCTTGTAAACATTATTATCTGCAACCAAACAGCGCATATTTCATGGGCAGTTAAAGATTACAAATGTACATTGTAATGAATCTGGAGTTAATTAACGCAATGAGACTTGAGAGGGAATGCCGAAATAGGAATGACTGCAAGCCAGATTCAATGATATGCGTGAAGATCAAACTTGATGGCTACTTAGTTAATGGGTTTCCGGGAACTTCGTCAAACGTGTATACAATTCCGGCTTATGAACAGATAGAAGAATGAGAATATCATGAAACACAATAATTCAAATACTAACTCCTTATGCTTTGTAATTCATTGAACAACTTACTAGAGTACAAAGAATATTTCTATTAAATGAACCTGAATATTTTCCTCATTGACTTTAACAGGTAATTGCTAGTTCGGAATCATTATCTCAAAAGATTTAGAAATCTTTCACTTTGTCATAAGGACTCCAAAAGTGGCCACTGCGAGCGTTTAGCTCTGCACAAAGATCTCTCAATGATGTATTTCTCTCTGTCTCTCTTTCTATCTAAACATCAATTCAAGGAAAAATGAACACTTATCATAAACGTAATAAAAGAAACTAATATATTTTGAGAAGTTTGATCATTTGATCTCTAACACAATGAACTCTTTATATTGCTCGGTATTACAAACATTAATATTAAATATTGTTTGGCGCTAATTTTTAATATTAAATATTGCATTAATATTTAATATTAAATATTGAACGAGGCCGCGAAAGAATCAAATTAACCTCATCCGAGATTTCTCTCTAAAAGCGGATGTCACCAAATTTTTCAAAGTAGTTTCGTGATCTAAGAGACGTATCCGTAGAACGTGGTCTCGGAAGGGAGGGACTGCACGATCAATTCTGGGCAGGGCGAAATTCCTTTCACCTCACTACGGTCGACATCGAAGACCGTATAAAAACGGTCGATGACTGAATAACTAAGAGGAAGTAATGGCTGTGGTCAGATGAAAATTGAGACAAATTGATCTCAGGCCTCCTAAAATACACATAGATGTGTTTGCCTTCGCCTTGCACGACCGTATACAAGGACCAGTGGCACTTCCCAACAAAGGTCAAAGGTTCCCAAGCGCCACTCATTCCGATGCACTTAAATGCAGACCACAGAATGTCTGAGTGTCGTCGCACGCAGATACTTGTCTCTCACCCGTATAACCGATAAGTGTTAGTGAGTGCGTGATAACTTTGGTCAGTCAAAACAGAGTGAAGAGTGTGCCCTATCATTGCACCCGCGCCGTGAGATGGGAATGAAGGACAGTAACCCTTCTTGATAAGACTTAAGCAGAAAAAGTACGGAGAGTTTCCAATCTATTTTTCTTTCATGTAATACCCATAATCTTAAACTCATACAACAGATTCACGTTTCCAGCTATTATATCAATGGTTTCAGCTCCTCCAAACCATATACTCCCGAAATAAGTAAGGAACACATAATTGTTGCCTTACAAAAATTAAAATAATGGCATACGTAGAGCAAAAATATAATCATTTCGAATTTTAGTATTTAATATGGAGAAGCATTAATGTGTATCTTCACTACCTGGGCGCAGAATGAGTAATTTGTAATGACGCATGAGACGTCAAAACAGTGTTGTATTAATGTTTCTAATACCATTATAAAATATTCCTTTATGTTGAGGGCCAGCGGCTAAACAATTTTGAAGAACTCTCTTTGGATATTACTGACAGTGAACGTGTTGGACAAGAGATGTCTTCAGGCAGGACTCATGTCTGTATGTTTCGCTGTAGTTCAATTCAAAGGATATTAGATTTCCTCCTTCGCGTATCTTACGCGTTTAGGAATGTAATGCGGAGATGGGAGGCAATGACCGAATAGACCGCTTTATCGTCATCAACACTCGAATCCAGAGTGGAAAGACTCCTAGTAAACAAATTTTTCTAACGCTTTAACACGTCAGTGTTTCAGTTCGGGTAGAGGCGGATTTCTTATACAGGTTCTCCAGGTTTTGTCTAGGGGCGTGTTTATTGTAACAATAAATCGTGAATTTAGTGTTTTTTCAACTCTTATGATTTTTAAACACTATACTCAGAATAATCTATAGTTCGATAATAACTTGTACATGTAAATTTACAAACATATTTGCGTTAAATTACAAACATATTGACATTATATATGTATTATAACTCGCAGCTAACTTTTTATCTTATCTAGGAACTTTTGCTGAAATTTTTGAATCCGCCTCTGCCTTAGGGCCCTTGATCAGAATTGATGGGATGGTCCCTTGCTTGCTTCCGGAGAGTAAATTAATTTATTGTCCTCCACGTGGTCATACGCAGTTTGTACTGTTTTTTTGACAATAAATTTATTATTATGACTATTATAACGGCTTCTAGAACTGCCGATGTCTCCGAAAATTTATGTTACTCCCCAATAAAACACAATCGTTCGAAATATATTTGAATGATATGTATAATGATCATGACCCGAATAATATTTAAATTGTATCGACTTTAAGTAGAAAACTAGTTAAATATGACGGTGAAGTCACGTTTTTTCCGCGAATGATCGGGGGAAACCCCAATAGTAGGTCTAACGGTAAATTTTCCCAGTAATTGTATATGCAAAGTAAAAACTTGATCAGAAGTATTTGTATGAGTGATGGAGGATGTGGCAACAGGATTTCCATCTCCTAGTTCCGGGTGCCACATACCTAACGAGACACCTGTTCTCATAGGCCAGTGGGACGTGACAAGGTGAATTAAGTTCCCCATGATGTGGTCTAGTGTTTTCTTAGAAGACAGACTTGGCGGCCTCCCGGATAACTTCCATTCGCTACGAACGAGATTTATTTTGGGTATTTGTTTTCTCACACATGACTTCTTATGCGACACATTAACGCAATACATCTGACTGTCATAAAATTGGTACTTTTACAACTCACAAGTAATACAATGTTTGATGTTGAATACTTAACGATATTTAAATAAGACTAATTAAGCACAACTCTCTTCAGCGAAATAAAATAGGAGAAATAACTGTGAGTGTTTAGGACAACATAAGAAAACGGAAATTCCAGCGGTAATACTTTGTAGATATAAATAAGAATTTACATATTCTTAGATATATAAATTCAAAAATAACTGAACCTAGTATCAAGAGACTATCATCAACTATTAAATACGTATCAAGAGAAGTACAGAAATTAAAATAAGTACACTAATTGTTTAAAATGTTAGAGAATAATTTACTTGAATGAAAGTAACAACAGCCATGGTAAGGTAGAATGAATTACACTTAAAGTAATTTATTTGTCTATGGTTTTGCGGCATAAATTATCGTTCTCCACTAGTGGATGATTGGGCAAAATAATCGTTTAATTCATAGTCATCTCTACCCTGGTAAATTTCTAAAAAAATGTACATCTTTTATATAAATACACACAAATATTTGAAAACTTTTATGGTGTGAAGATTAATATCCATAGAAGTGTATCAGTAAATTTAATTCCTAACGCATTCCAATTACATACATGTGTAATTCATACATATATGCTATATTTAGTCGTTTATTTAAAAACATCTGGATCGTCGACAATTTTTTATAAGAAATTTGACACATTTGATAAATTCGATGAGCAAAGAACGGAATAACACCATTGTATTTTCCGGTCTTAATTAAAAGCAGACTGATTGGCAGTTTATTTAAGTCGTCTCTAGTGGAGACTAAGAATTGACCAGGTGAGTTAGTTCGGATATGCTTGGTTTAAGAGATGAGCGTTTAAGAGAGGAGTCTTAAGTTTCCGAAACGTGATGCTTAGATATACTGACGCGAACTGCAAGTTTACTCCCCGAGAATTCGGTACGTAACACGCCTCAAGAAGTTTCGCAGTAAAAGACTCGTTGACCGTGAACTTTTAAGTAAACATCTAACCCATGTCTTCCATTATTTACTATTTCATGAAATTTTAATGGTGTTCATTAATCAGTTTACCGGTCAGTTTGGAAATCATGTATGAGGGGGACGTGCAGGTAACCAACAAACACAATTCAATATTAATAGATGAAAATCAGTCTTATTTTGTGAATGTATAACTAACGAATGAATGCATAGCATGTTAGCACTCACATTACATTCGAGGAGTAAGATTTATCAAAAAATTTGTTTCCATGGAAATGAAGGGAAGAAAATCGGTGGAAACTTTTGTCCAGAAAAAAGGAAAGTACTTCAAATGATAATTTAGTTTAAACGGGTTACGGTTCATCAGAACCGTTTTAAATGAGATATTAATATTTGGATAATAAAATAAAACGAAGAAAAAGACTTAACTTTCGCGATTCGATAAAGTATAAGGCACCAACAATAATTTATTTAAACAACTTTCTTCAATCGTTGCCACTGTCTTCCCCGTCGCTGAAATTCCCACGGCCCTGTTCACGATGATTTACCTCTACACGCTTTCTTCTCCGCCACTGCATTATGCTCTTCATGTTCACGACTTTATTATTGTCCACTTTTGGAGGTGGTCTACGGTCCCGCAAACAGCCTTCGAGGGTATGTGACCTTGGCGGCGGGTCCTCGAGAAAGATGTTATCGGCCCGATTCGACCCGGCTACATTGCTCACGCATATTTTGCTTCGAACTAAAGTTTATTTTCTCTGTAACGTAGTTCCTGAAGATGGATTTTCAGGGAAAGCCAGAGGGATGCAGGGCTTCGTATGTTCTGAGTAAACTATAATGGGAAGATGACAGTTTACAAGCCGACAACACGGACAGCTTACTTGAAGCATACGTAAAAGAATAAAGAAACGGAGATCAGCATAACTTTACGACCAAGACCTAGTCTCATGTAACACCACCGTTATCAATGACAGATTTTCTCTACTCAAACATATTAGTACTATTACAAACAAAAAACTCTCATCGATGTAAATCTGCAAATATAACTATTGGCGTATCCATACAACAAATCAAAACTCACACTAACCAAGATACATGAATAAATAGTTAATTTCAAATCCATAAAATCTAAAAAATCGAATTTACATTGGCGGAAAATTAGTACATTAAAAATATACTTTCGTTCTTCTTTGAATTCAAAACCAGTTTTTAAAGTATTCAACTGACTCTTACGCATTTAGATTCTTTTCGCTTTTGTTTGGTACTAATCTCTATATATTAATTCCCGAGGAATTCAACTTACCAATATTTTTTTTGGAAATTTTCCCAGTAGGTCATGACCCTATAGGCAACATGGACTGAAAACTGTTTCAAATAAAAAGAGAAAATGGCAATAAATTAATCCAAACCACAATTTCCATTTTAGGGTGCAATTAACGATGACGCCATTTAGGTGAGAACACTGACAAAAAGTCGACTGGAAATTGATTTCACTTTATATGAAGCTGTACTTAAAGCGTGATCCTCGATTTGAGCCCGGTCACGCACGAAACGCCATTGGACGCTTCATGACGTCACGCCGGAATCATTCATGTCAACTTTATACGTCTATAGCGATGAACCGAATAATTTCGAACGATTCCTTAAACAACTACAGTTAAGAAATTACACTGACCAGTTGAGAATGAGATGATCGTAGTACCACACAATCTACAGTTCACATTAGACACGATCGCTTAACAACTACGAGAATCGCAGAGATATTATTAAATCCAAGTAATAAAACGAAATGCAATTGCCTTATTTCTGCCGAAAACCACGTTCTTCGAGAAAATTTGAAAATAATTAGATTCTCTTATTCGCCAACTTCACTGCTTCGAAGTGTTATTATATAGTATAACAGTAAAATTATATAGCATAACATTTTTCATAAAACAATATAACAACAAGTAGTATTTATATTAGTTATCTCCAATATTTTAAAATGCGACAACCAAATCGCATTCTTAGATGGGTATTGGAACGACAATTACTCTTGAACGATTATGGGTGAGTAGATGTGGGAGAAGTTATTGATGATGGTCGGGGATACCTTGAAATTCAGAAAATAAATCCATTACGGTTGTCTGGGAAAGTAAAAGGCATAGCCAATTGGGATGAAATGAATCCTCAAAGTATTTGTGTGATCGCAAATTCCAGTTTAGATTAATATTTAAAAAAGGTGAATAAGCTGTGGACTTCTCTAAACTGCGACCTAGAAGACCTTATGCGACTTCCCTTAATTCTTGAAATTATCCATTAATCTGGCATACCGAATCAAATCCTAGTGCCTTCACGAACTTCACTATTTGAGTAGTGGCCAATGCCTTGATTCTCTCAAGGTATAATACTAAGCCCTTTCCAAATGCATGAGCATGCAGCGGATCAGTACCTCACAATGGCAGAAAATGTGCCCTGTTGTTTCAGGTGATTTTGAAACAATCTGCAAGTGTCGTACTCGTTGATGCTCATGTTTAAGATGATACTGAACGGGCCAAAGGCCTGTTGGGAATCCTGCAAGATTCCTTATGTTCTGAAGTTATAAGTTACGCGAAATTTCTAATAAGGAACATTCAGAAGAGTATGAATGAGAAATCAAGTAAATGTCCTTACGCTTACGTTGGCATTTCGACAATCACAGATACCGTCGAAAATGACCCGAGCGAAAGGACTTCAACCCCTCCCCTTGTAGATACGATTCGATTAACTGCAGCTCATTTGCTGCGTTGCAAAGAAGCCGAAAATAGTTTTGCTGCTTGTCATTTCAGCCTTGATAATATATCTACTGTTTTATATTCATTGAAAAATATTCTCATAATAACTAACCGACCGAAAACAATTGACCTTCTGCATAACATTTCACAAATTGTATTGCGTGGGCTCAGCCACGATTAGTTGTAACTGAATCTAACAAACAAACTCCACGCCTACGGACCAGGACCCCGGGAGGTCCGAATATTAATATTTCAGATAAGAGTTACGTATTTCGCAAATTCACACCAGGAGAACCCTTACGTCATTAAATATAAAAAGCTACGAAACATATTTTAAATACTGCGAAGTCGGTGAAAAAGAAAACTCGAAACTATTACAGTTTTTTTGTGGGTCTTTAGGGCTCGTCAACAACAAGGTCATTAGAGCCCTTACAAAAAATTAACTGGAGTATTGACAGTGAAGATTTAGCTGTCGGACACTTGCGGTGTATTTGCACCCGTTATCAAAGACAGCTATAAGCTTCACATTCTTCACCACACAAGCAGTGATACCTCGGTTTTTGTCGATATCCGTCCGAAAACAATCGGTGAATTTTGAAGCCGAAAAAAAGCAAGGCAATTATTTCGCTATGAATAAATGAAAATCCAATTACTTCGCTCTAAACACAGTAAAATGCATTTTGTAGAGTACAAATTCGGTGTTTAACACAAAAAAATGAACTTAAAATTAAATTAACATAACAAACTAATGTAAGGAATAAATGAACATTTAACAACTCTCCCCCATCTGGACTTCCGGTATCAGAAGGTCTATTGATACTAGGACCAGTTTCAAAATCTGTGGACACACGGTGCACAAAACACTGTCCACAGATATCTGTGTCTGCCTCCTTTTGAAGATTTGCTCGGAATGGGGTAAGATAACATCATTAAAGACGTTTGTCAACACTGTATTTACAAATTTAGCAGAGAGGTCACATGGGCACGCAGACGAAATCCGAGGCAACAGACGAAAACCGTAACACATTTTTCACGGGAAAATATATGACAACCAACACTGACAATAACCGAAGTTAATGAAATTCGAGGTCTTAGTGCATTTGCTACGCACTACTTAACTGAGACTTCGTTCCAAGTTCAGCTTGAAGATAGAGTGGAAGGTCAAAAGTGAGAAGGCCAAGATACTTTGAAAAAAGGAAAGGAAAAAAACTTATGTTGCACGTACATACAAAGGAAAATGATGCCATCCAAATTCTCAATCAATACTTACGAGATCAAAATCGAGATATTCACACAAAATTTTTACTATCAAAGAGGAAACATTGGAGGAATTAATGATTTTTTTATTGAACAACACGTAGGTGACGTACGAAACGGCGGTAATATTTAAGTGTCACAGAAAAAATGGAGAAAAAGTCAAGATGTAGGTACCAAATCAATTCACCGAAACGAAAATCATTTCTCCTCGACAGGATGGGATGACGCCGAAACCTCCAACCAACTAATATCGTCAGCTGCCATGAAAATATGAATATAGAATTCATATGTTCACTGGGAAATGTTATCTTTCCCCTCTAGGTCTAGTCTCTTTGTTAAAATAGATTTTTGTTTTTAATTAGTTTAAGAATGCAAGCTCTTTGTCATTATTGATAACCAGAGTTGAGTTCTAGATCGAGTTTCAATTTACGAAGGGGTGCAACATTTTGGGGAAAAAAATAAAAGAAAACTCTTCCCGAATCGAATTGCAGGAATCGCAAATGAATGAACTGAGCAGCGTCGGTGGAGCGTCGTCGTCGAAGACACTGACCTGGAAGACAGCCGCACGCTCCGGAGATAATCCGAATCCTTCGGAATGCGATGCGAAGGCGCGATAGGCAGCAAAGAGCACAGCGGCAGCAGCAGCAGTCGCCACCGAGATGCGACCTCGCTCTCGTGCTCGCCGCCTCCCTCCGCTGGAGACACTCAGACGCGGAGCGCTTGGTTCATCGGCCTTCATGCGGATTTCGGTCGTCGCGGGGGAGTCGGAAGTCCACGGCCGAAACAATGGCCCAGCGGACGCCGAGGGAGTCGCATGAAACTTTGCGGGGCTGACGATTAAATCCATTCTCGTGATCAAAATCGGAGCCGATGTCATACCAATCCAGGTTGTAGAACAGAATTCACAATGAGGAAATATAATTGAAAAACGTAAAGGCGCCCGTACACGATCAAACTTATTTCCAACTCACCAACTTCACCTACAAACGATCAAACTTACTTATCGAAGTCAAGTTTGACACATAGGTTTGATCGTGTATCGATGCCTTAAAGAAAGGGATTCTCATACCCAGAAGTTTTCGGAACAAATTCTCTAGCATAGTTTTCACCCGTGATGCTTGAAAAAATTTGCCCTCTTATTGTTCACGTTTTCTAAAAATATAAATGAACCGGTTCTACTAAAACTATTACTCAGGGAACTCCAAAAACAAACTACAGGTTTCTTTCTACATAATTAGTAACAATTTTTAAAAAAACAATAACAAAAATCAACTTTTGTATTCGCAAGCTGCGGTTATATGAGAAGTCAAGAAATTAAGAGAATTAGTTTTCTAAAAATGAGATTCGAATAGATTCCATTCTGCTTGGTAATGGTGCAACCGAGTACAACATAACTTTGTCAATAGAAGCTTTTACTCAGCTTAACTTAATTAGAAGTAACTAACTACGTTCTATTTCCAAAATACAGAGTTACAAATGAATATGGTACATTTAACTATTCAAACAGAATTAGTAACAATTTATCATCTTATATTCTGAGTATATTTGCTTTAAAATTTTTGTTAACAAATAAATGGTTTAACTATAATACACGTAAATAGAATATCTTATAACAATTATTATTATCCCATATTACCGCTTTACATTATTTTGTTAACACGAACTTTTTATAGTGTGTTAAGTTTGTATGTTTCATCTATTTCATGCCCTTTTTCCCTATCATTTTTACCGCTGTATCCCGTTTATCTATAAGGGTTGCATGTAGAATGTAAGAGCAGATCCCCATGTCGATATTCCGTATCTCATTAGATATTCCATCAGGAATATGTTAACTTTTTAAAATAATTCATTATCCAGATATTCTTTTATATTGGATAATTTCCACACGAAAAATCCAACTTCTCTTAGTATTTCAAGCACATGACTATTCCACGTAGCATCCTCATCAAAGATCATTCCCAAATATTTGAAATTCTGTACCCGATTAATTAAATAATTACAATTACAGTTTTCCAAGTCCTCGTGAATTCAATTCAAATTATGATTAATTAAGATCACCGGTTCTTTTTTCATGAATAGTGTTCAAATAAGAAGGATTTTACATTATTTTCATTCATTTTAAGTGCGTTGTCTTGAAACCATATCTTTAAATTATTAAATTCACAAATTTCCTTTAGTTCTTTTTCACGCATTTTGCTTTCCGAATAAATTAGGAAATTTAAATGTAGTATCTACGTTTATTAAAACATATTATCACATCATTAACATAAATTATGAAAAGAGGACCAGAAAGCTTTGTGGTATTCCTCTTTGTTAAATTCCTTTTTTACTAAAATTTTCTTCTACCTTTACCACATAAGATCGATTTTCCAAGTAACTTTCCAAAAGATTTCAGATTTCTCCCCTCAGCTCAATTTCTAACAGCACTTCCATCATTTTTCCTTGTCTAACATGTTAAGAGTTTCACTTAAATCTATTGATAACAACAGGGCGTGATTTCCTTCATTTAAACTTCCATTGATATACTTAATATCTCTAATGTTTAGCTTTTTCCTTCTTGATAAGTGAATTGATTATTGTATTTATGGTTATTATATTTATGGCAAAAATGATATTGTATTTATCTAAATAATTTTGTACACGTCCTGGTAAGTATTTTTCGAAAATCTTCCCTATCGTACCTTCAATAAATATAGGTCTGAAATTGTTGAAATCAGAAAAAGTTTCTTCTTTGCAAATTGATCTTATCGCTGCTTTAAACTTCTTTGGAAATTTTTTTTCTTCAATACTCTTATTAATTATCAACAGAATGATTAGTAACATTATTTTTGCACTTTACTTTATATGCTCTATTTTTATCATGTTTATTACAGGTGAGTTTTCGTAGTTTAGATTATTCGCTGATGCTTTCACTAAGAAAAAAATAATTCTGTATCTACGGTTGTATTTTTCTCTTCATATTTCTATTACATTTGTGTAATTGTGATTCTATGTTCACTCTAAAGTCCTTCGTCCTCAAGGATTTTTATTATTAGTTCAATTTTATTTTGCTTGTTTTTCCTTCCCATTAGTTCCTTTAAAAATTTTCCAAGTTTGTGTAGAGTCTTTATAACATTCTAAAACAGATTTTTTAAAGTATTTCTTTCTACTTTTAAAGATTAATGAGGTGATTTTGTTTCTTAAATCTTTATGCATCAATCTCAGTATATTCTTCTTTTCTTTGTTCCTCATAGATGTTTTCTTCCACATATTAAATGTCTCATTTCTATTATTCATCATCTCTATTATTTTACTACTCATGGTTCAATCCAAGGATGGATATTCTCTGTTTTTCTGATCCTCCTAAATTTCTTAACTTTCCTTGACTGATTAAAGCAGTTTTCCACCTCGTCATATATTTCATTTGGCTATTATTTACTTTATGTCAATCTATTAATTCCAGAGAACCTCTGTTATTTGACTCATATTTTCTTCTAGTTTTGCTTTAGTTTTATTTGAAATGTATATTTTATATTAATTCCCATTATATAGTGATCTGATATTTTTGTCTTTATTATAAAGGAGAGTGCTTTTAAAAAATTCCACTCATTCCACTACGGTCTATACATGAACTAATCATTGTTTCCAATCTCCTTTCTTCCCTGACAGTTTCTCTAATTGTTAGATACAATTTGTTTTCTGTTAATAAATTTAAATATTGATTATTTTTGTTAATTTCATTTTGTTAAATATTTACATTTATACCTCCTACTACAATTTTGGTTCTATTTTTGATATATTTCAAGAGTTTTTAAAATTCATCTATAAAACAAAGTATATCCTTATAGAGTAGTGTATAAATTGCCATAATTGTTATTGGTAATTTCTAATCGAGTTGAAAGTTTCCAATAATCCATTTAAAATTTTCAGTTAAAAAAAAATACTTTAAAGGTACATCAAACATTTAAAAAATCATAACTGCACCCCCTTTTCTTCCTATTCTTTGAAAGTGTTACAAACTATACCTCTCCACATTTTCAGTACTTTCAATATTATTCTGTGAGAATTATTAGATCTAATTTTATCAGAAAATTGTTGGTCCTTAAGAAAAACACATTCCAATTCCTTTTGAAAGACTGTATATTAACTTGCATAGTAGTAATGTTATCTACATGTACATTTTATTTAGATTTCTTTCAATTTCCATAATGCAATTGATGGATTCTTCCTCTTATATTTCTGCTAGTTTTCTTTCTTCTAAATCCATTTAAGGTATTTTCTGTACTCTACTATTGAACACTTAAACTAATCTAATTTATACTATTTAGATCCTGTTCTTTTCCAATCACTTGATATTTCATATTTTCAATTTTTCTAATAAACACTTTCCCATTCTTAATCCATGTAAATGTATAATATTTGCTTTTAGCAATCTGTTTTGTTTACCAAAGTAGATTGGCTGCATATGATGTGAATTGCTCATTTATGAAAATTTTATTTTCCCCTCTTTGTATTCCTCCCTTTGTTCTGGATAAGTTTATAGTTATTTTATAAGTTATCTTTAATTTATCTACTTTCAAATTTGATTAATGTTTTTTATACTGCTTAAAATGTCCTATATTTTTATCCTTCACATCTTTCTGTCTTCCATCCTGGCCCGGATTTTTCTCCGATTTTCCTTCGGGTAGAGGCGGATTTCTTATACAGGTTCTCTAGGCTTTGTCTAGGGGCGTGTTTATTGTAACAATATATCGTGAATTTAGTGTTATTTCAATTCTTATGATTTTTAAACACTATACTCAGAATAATCAATGGATTGATAATAATTTGTGGATGCAAATTTATTGCGTTAAATTAAAAACATATTGACATTCTATTAGTATTATAACTCGTAGTTAACTTTTCATCTCATCTAGGAATTTTTGCTTAAATTTTTTTGAATCCGCCTCTGCCTTAGGGCCCCTGATTGGAATTGATGGGATGGTCCCTTGCTTGCTTCCGGAGAGTAAATTAGTTTATTTTCCTCCACGTGGTCATACGCAGTTTGTACTGTTTTTTGACAATAAATTTATTATTATTATTAAACTACACAAATCTTTGACGCCTCAGATGTCAGACACACTATCTCACCATCATTACTTGTCTTTTACTGTTCCTCTCAATTCATTATTTGATCTTTCTGTTTTAGGTCTGATTTAATTGTCCTAATACCCCTTACCTTATTCAAAAGTGTCATATTTCTCACTAAGAAACTCAATTTAAATTTTTGTATCTGACATTTCTGTAAAAGTTTTATCTCGTTTCCTATTAATATTTTCAACCGAGGTATCATTATTGGCTACTTCTCCCTCATGTTGCTTATTTAGATTATTGTCACCAGAGGCTGAAGCAACTAGTGATGCCAAGTTCTTCTTTGACCAACAATTTGGACATTTCCACTCTTTTTTCTTACTATCAGTCATCCTTTGCTAGGTTAAAATTGAAGTGGGGAGCCATAATGATATTCTATATTACATTGATAACGTATCACTTCCTCAGTCACATTACCACAAGTTCCACATGAAATAATTTTTCTTTTCTAGAAAATTATTAATATTCCTATAATCATTGGAATCTATTAATCACTTTACTCCCTATCAAACATAGCACGATGTGTATTTAACTTCTTTTATACGAGAATCAATAAATTCAGAACACTCATACAGTCAGAAGTTCAACATAGATTCTCATAATCAGTTCTTTTTCAAGCATCAACAACACTACATTCCAAAATTAATCATACAAACAGTCAGACAAATGCAATTATTCCAAAGCCTTATTGAATATTTCCAAATTGAAATATTGAATTAACATTTCCAATTCTTCATTAGATAGAAAAAGTCTAGTTGTTTCTAAGGTTGGTGTTGGATTTTCTCGTCGTCTCGTCGGTGCGTGATGCTGGTAACTTCGATTCACTGATTCGCTTGCTCATCTATTTCACGTGTGTTTGGTTGTGGAAGATACCAGGATGACTACGAAGTTGTGAATTTTTTGCGAAGACAGTGGAACGAAAGGAATGGTACGAAAGTAGTGTTACTTTGTAACAACCATTTTAGAAGCTAATCTGTTCATTACAGCGTGGTAGTACAGATTTATTAGTTATCGGTTAGATACGCCTTTTCATTTAAACACGTAGAAAATCATTTCCAAACTGCATGTGAATCGGAAAATACAGATTGATTAATTGTGTGATTTCATTTATTTTTTGAAGGTACCCTTTTTCATACAGGCAGGAGGAAGCAATGGCAATGTAATGTGTTAACGGGTGTTGAAGACAGCTTTAACGGAGGAAGTTGTTTCTGTGTTCAGATAGTTTGGTGCTAAGTTTAGAAGATCATTGACTCGGGCCAAACATATACGTAGCAAGTACTGCAAATTAACCTAAGTAATTTCTTAACTAATTAGTGCTTAACTGCAATGATCTTGGATGAGGTTTCACTGTGTTAATTGAGTTGATGTATCGATGACAAGCCGAGTACTCCTACTTTTCAACTTTACCTTGGTGGTATTTGCTGCAGGTCTTATTTTTTTAGTAGATTGCGGATGTTTGAGAATTGAAAATTTTTTGCTTTGAGTCCTATTAAACTCTTGTGTGAAAAATATACTGTTATCTCAAGTAAACTGAATTTGTTGTATTAACCCACCTAAGTTCTTTTCTTTCGACTCATTAAATACAATTTAGTTAAACTTGCTAATAGTTGATAATATTCTACTTTGTCTGTTTCTTTTTGTTGTAGAATCTATAAAGATGAATGAACCGACAAAAATGGTTTCTGACCAGGAAATTGAACAAACTGGAGTCAACTGAAGGAGACATGCTCCCGAGCGTTTAACATACAGGAAAATAAAGTAGTGAGTTCTTCATTACTTCACTCTCACGTAATGTTTCATTTATAGTAAAAGGAATTTTTTTAAGTTCCTGAAACAATTTTCATCACTCTACTCAGAAAATGAAACAAATTTGTGTTGCTTGAGTGCTGCATTGTTGTGGCACATAGAATTGTTTGAGATTTACATGCATTTATTACACATTAGGTCATGATTAGTGCGCTTTTTATTTGAATAAGCTCCAATATTTTAGCCAGAGTTATTGTTAAATTATTTATTTATATGCAAATGGGGAAAAGCTGCCTGAACTTATAAACATGTTTCTAACAACCTTTTTTCTTTTACAGGGTTCATCAAAATGAAACTTCTACAAAGACTTTCAATTGACCTCTAAGTTGTGTACAATTTGTATACGGTATCTGCCAAAAATAAATTGATTTGTTGATATGACTTGTGTATAACTATTTCTTTCTTTTCTTCATCTCAGAAATGTAAAGACGACATAAATGAAGGTATCTTCTTGTTTTGCTAAAAATTTATTTTTGCCATGATGTGTAAGGTTAAACTTTCAATTTTGTACTAGATATTAAATATTTATTAGAATTACATAACTTGTAACAAATGTATTAACGAACATTTTAAGAATACTAAAAGCTACTGCAACTAATTTACAACAATAGTTAGGTGCATAGTAAAAGTTAGGGATAGAAATTTCTAGATGTTACTGGGATGTCCAGCGAATGTCCGATTTTGGGACTTCGTGGACATCCGACGGATATCAAATGGATGTCATAAGGCTTATAAGCAAGGATATCCATGGGATGTCCTTGTGCTGTCTGGGCAGGTGTGCCAACCTGCTGAATAACAGGCGTCACGCTCCGAAAGGACCTCCAACAAGGGAGTTGTGTATCCAGTTTAGATAGTTGAGGTCTCTGGTGACAACGTGTAACACGTAACTGCGTTTATGAACTCTTATACCGTTAGTTTACACAACAGTAGTCAACCTACGTCAAATAAGACCTGGGGCGGAAGTCGTTTAGGAGGTCCCATCCCAAATGTGTTTTCCTGACTACAAGTGCATATCGATGCGTTAAAAAAATTAAAATGGAAACATGAGATTTATTTTATAATAATTTCAAATATTCAGTATTTTACTATTACATATGTGTTTAGAGTATATTTATGTATTTACATGAGTTTTACTGACTCCTTTGGTGATCCCTCACAGGTGGAAGTCCGGGGCGGACTGCCCCCTCCCCCAGGTATGCTACTGAACAACAAGCATTTCCATATTTCTCCTTTAGCTTTATTTTCCTCCACTTGATCCACTTAGAATGTATCCTTAGCAGACAATAATTTACTTCACATTTACATACAGGTATCCTGATAAACTCATCTTCGGTCGTTATCAGCAAACAGAATACTATATAGACGACGAAACAAACAGATTGCATTGGCAGTGATCAAGCCGATCTTATGGGCTACTCAATATGCCGGTTGCTCGTCAATGCCATCTGATTGCACTGACGTATATTTTTTATTCCTTTTCTGCATTTATACCATCATAGCATTTACTGTGATTCTCCTATCTAATGCCCTTAGGTCACAGTAATACTTCGGTTAGAAATATATTTCCAATAAAAATAAGTTATTTGCCTAAAGATGCAAGAATTAAATAAACACTGTTAGGTATCTAAGATATTATTAAAATATAACCGCAATCCTTTGCAACAAATAACACCATGATAGTAAATGGCATAATGGGAAGAACACCAAACAACAATTTAAATTCTTTACCTACACTTGACGTGCACATTAACCGTCATAACTGAAGAAATAAAAAATAGACCTTATCTATGAAAAGATATCCCTGGTATCTTCTCTGCAGTTCTATGTGTGCATCCATATACTACACATGTAAGCATATTTAATAATAATTCAAAACTGAAGTAGAAATATCATTCATACACAATGCTTCAATTCAACGCAATACATATGTTTCGGTCTCAACAATATCGACAACGTGCGAAATCTGCTTTCGGCCATATTGTTAAGCCCTGAGACTTCATGTGCAAGTCCTTGCGTATCTCTATAGTATTTTCTGCTCGCTTTTGTATAGTCTTTCGTCGGAGCTCACCTCAGACACGTCTGTCCTCAGCGGAGTCCACCGTAGTACAGGTCAGTTAGTCTTTGTTAGTCAGTCATTTGTAGTCAATCAGTCAGTCAGAAAGTTTAGGTCAAATCTAGCGAGAAACTTTTGAACCAGTTCCCGTTATCGGAAATGACTGAAATTTGTTTTCGTGGTCATCGCCATTATCATATTTATCGATAGAAACGGAGAATTGCATTGAGTGATCAAAAAAGCGTTTTAGTAAAAAACGAAGTGTGGCATGGAGTCCTGCACTCGTTAAGATTTCAAAACAGACCAAATCCTTAACAGTCTCCATCGGAGAAACAAATTGAAACGAAAACAAGTGCTCTATTTGCCATTTGAGGAGAACCGGTATAGTCATTCCACACTATTTCAAAACTCACATTGTCAAAGGTCTCTGTCTTTCTAAAAGAGAATCGTCTTCTGGAACGACAAAAGGGAATTAAAGGGGGAAGATTTCAAAACGATCATCCTGGTTACGCGAAAGAAATAACCAACTAAAATTTTCAAATGTCTGCAACAGAGCAAGAAGGGCAATAAAACATTATTTCAAATACTACCTTCCAAGTTGTTTTTGTTACCAAACATTCTCTGCACAAATATTGCGATAGGAAGCGGATACGCGTGTTTAAATTCATCTGAGAAAGTCTGAAGAGATCAAGATAAGATGGTGACCGTAGAGTCGAAAATAAGTTTAGAATAAAAATAAAAAGAGGAAAAAAGTGGGTAGCTAAGTATTAGATGTTTGATGAAATGATACCAATAATCAGAATAATTGTCGAGACACTTTATTCTTCGGGAAAGTGTCACTTTTACACCCGTGGATTGCATTTTATCTTCATTTTTTGAATAAAGAAACATTCCTAGGATGTATCTTGACATTGTACTTTCCCAGTTTCGACGCGTCATGCAAGATACATAAAAGACGCTGTGAAAACCATCATAAACTGTATTCTTAGGATGTTTCTGAACGCGTATCATCGTGTGGGGCATTTTACATATCGTATTCTATCCGCTTCATCATGGTCACAATACGTACTGACGACGATAAATTGTTGGTTATGCTCATTAGTGTTTCCAAAAAGCGTATTTTATCACCGAGTATAATATACATCTACGTATAAAAATCCTTAAGAGATCATAAATTGTCCATCTTCGTCTGTATAGTAATATAAGTGCTTAAAAACGACAAAATAAACCAGGCCTTAGTGGAAATACATAAAAATAAAATTCCGCTAATTACACACTTAAAAACACAGAATAATTTAAAACTTGTTAAAATATAACACATTGGTATCATCATCAGTCAGAGATGTTTTATTTCACCAGATGATGATATAAGTGTATCGAAACGTCGTCGTAATATTTTAACAAGTTTTAAATTGTTCTATGTGTTTTTTTTCTCTTCCGATCAATGCAAATACCCTCACCTAAGCGTTAATCCACGTCCACACCGGCGAGTAACGCTGAAATGTAACCAAGTCTAACGAACACGAATATGCGGTTTGGACGACACGGCGAACAAGAACGTGCATGAACAAGCACTGGTTCGTCATCGCATGGCGTGTCAGACCTCAGACACTTTGGGCGCGTTTTTAGAGCTTCCAGGCTGGACATTTCCATTGGTCTCCGTCACAAAACTCTTTCCCGCCACTCATTTCTCTTTTCAGTCTGTGAGGGATCTTACGGCGTCGCGCGGAAAGCACTCGCGAGCATTCGTACTCATATGGGTCGGTTACATTCAAACGTGGTTCGCCGATGTGAACACGACCTTAGAGAAAACTCTGCGCAACATGACTCAAAATACGGAAATCGATAAGGGATTAGTCGCATCATTTTCAACTCATCACGCGCATCGCTGTTCCAGATCGATAACGTTCCCTACGACTCGTCGATACAGCAGTTCTCGAAGCCCTCGCACTCGTCTGTGGGAGTGAGTCCGTCCCGTCAAGCACAAAGCGGTCGACGCAAGCAGCCCGCAGGCGGCAGTCGGTAGCGGGTGGAGGCGGACGGAGAAGGGAAGCGCGGCGGCTCCAGACGTGTTCGAGAAACTGCACACAAAATTGCACATTTAGATGAGGTCTCCCGGTCTCGGCGGCGAGCAGCTGCCTCGTTAAGGTTGCTGATCAGCTATGAAGATGTTCCAACGAGCATCGGATGTTACGACCGTGAGCTTCGTAATGCCAGGGCTTTCTTTCTCCACAGCACTATTTACACAAGTCATAAAATCTCGTATGCGCGCATCCTCGGCGAACGAAAGCGTGCGCGGCGTCCCCCCCCCCCTCATATAACCACGTTCTTCCAGCTCAACTCGCTTCCACGGTTCGTACATTCGCTATTCCAGGAGAGAAAGGGAGAAGTACAGGCCTTTGGAATATCTTTCTGGCCCTATTACCTTCTACTGATAACATGCATTTTTGAAACAAGAATATCATGGACAACTCCTGCACTGAAAGTTAGCGTATAGTCATTTTATCATAAGTTTTGAAAAAATTCAAATTTTGGGACAATGTTAGCAAAGATTTAATCTAATATGCTAAAAGAAATTCCGAATTCTTGAAGACGCTTTTTGTCTGGAAGAACTTGATCACTCGCCATGTGGTAGCCTCTTTTATTTAAGATTTGTAACCATCAGAGTCGTCTTATATTTTTGGGCAAATGTCAGCTAGTGAATGCAATATGATACTGAGAGAAAGTGAGATATTTGAACATTGTGCAGAATATATTTCGTGATGACCTTCCGTACGTTTAAATTTATTAGGGAGTGTATATCAATGCTTCACAAGCGACACAGTTCACACTATTATATGCACAAGCGACAAGCCCATTCTGAGCAATTCAAAATTATTCTACGTCAAATATTTTTGAAAATACTGGGAATATTTCAGCTTTATGTTTTGAAAATATGAAGTATTTAAAACATAAATGAATCTCAACATTTTTGCAAAAAATACTGCTAGCTGATTATAGAAATAAAAAGAATCTCGTTACACACTGAAGTGAGAGGAATATCTCAAATTATTCACAAGTACACATTGATCTGATAAAGTCCAAGGAAACAATATATTCCATTTTGTAATTCTAAGATCTGAAGATATTTTGATGTCATCTAAATTTAACTATTGATCCTCGTGCAATGAATACTAGCAAAGCAAACTCTCGTATTCGAGAAGGTTGGTCTTCCAAACAAAAATGTCTCTTCATCTGTGAGTCCGGAGGTGAACATACAATCCAATGCGGGAAGCACACAATTTCCCACAGTTGTGACAGGTGGTCCCATGTGGAGCAGCCGCAACCCTTCCTTTTCTTCTCGTCACTTATGTTTCTTTTATACGCTGCCTCTTATCATTCGCTGTTCGTCGTCGGTTTTCTTCGAAGAGTAGCGTGCCATGATAGACTAGTGACCTCTAGGATGAACGGTCGAGGGCTGAAATCTCCCAGTTGTTGACATCAATATGACACATCTTCATGTTAGCCTTGATTACATCCTTAAATCGCTTCCTTTGACCTCCCACATATCGATGCCCACTGATAGCTCAGAGTAAAACAGTTGCTTGGGAATTATATTATTGGGCATGCGAACGACGCGTCCTGTCCAACGCAACTGGCGTCTTAAAATCATGGCTTCTATACTGGTGGTTTGGGCTTCTTCTAGGACGCTGATATTTGTGCGTCTGTCTTGCCATGTTATATGCAGAATTCTCCTCAAGCATCGCTGGTGATATTGTTCCAGCTTTTAAAGATGTCGTCTATAGCAGGTCCAGGATTCCGATCCATAGAGTAAGGTGGGAACCACAACTGAATTATAAACTAGGATCTTTGTAGCAACATTGACATCATGATACTATACTATATTTACTATAAACTATATTTAGTCAACTATTATTGAAGTAGGCTTCCACAAATTTCTTCAATTTCATTCATTCGAACCGTGTAACGGAACATGGGAATTAAATCAACAAAACTTCACAGAGATTGCGAACATCTCATTTTGGAATTATCGGATACAGTTTCTTTTCCTCGGTTATTTAATGTAAACGAGAGTCCTTGTAATTATTATACAACAAAATTTACAGAAATACAATTAAATTGGGAACCATAAACACGAGTATTAAAGAAACAATGAATATACTCGTGGATTGATATTAGTGTGAATAATTAAATAAAGAATATTAGGAGGTGTGAGCAAATAGAAGGAGAAAAGTTCTTGATAAATGAAAATAAAATCGTTTCATTCAAGAAGGAAAATGTTCTAACGAAAGAAGGATCAATAAAGACTATTTTAGTTGATATGAATCTGATATTTTAGTTTATGAAAGGATGTGCTTTTTAAAGAATGTCGTTTATTGCTATATGATCTATACAGAAACTATTCATAGTTTCCAGTCTCCTTTCTTCCCTCGTACAATAAGTGATTGTTTGATACATTTTGTTTACATTGTTATTACAATTAACGTATCGGAAATAATCAGAAACAATGCAAAAGTATCGGAACTGACATCCGTGACGAGTCCAAAGTTTTCGGCATCGCTGAGCTGAGAGTGACAACCTGATACCGCGTAAGTCTAAATCCAGCCCCCTTGGAGAAACGTTCACCCCTTTGATGGAAGAGGGTGGGGGAAATAATAGAAAAGGACCGATTTGCATCGGATCCACAGTTGTCAGGGTGTCTGCGATGAAGAATAATTCTACCAATGCGGGTTACGTTCAAGTTCAGATCACATCGGGGCACGGTACTCCTACAGCTACGGAATGACTTGGTAATTGTGGAGCTTTAGCAACATTATCAAAGCATGATAAATTGAAAGGCGTTTCTATGTTGCTCATTGTTTTATTGGTATAAAGCTTTTTCGGCTGCATAGCAGCCATCGTCAGTAACATACACTGAAAAATATAAATGTACATAAAATGACAATAATAAAAATAGAAA
>NNCF01131691.1:150443-170693 GCA_002313205.1 Laupala kohalensis | reverse complement strand
GGAAAGGGGCTGTCGGAGTTTTCTAGGAACTGGCGGCAGAAGACGGAAAGAATTTCCGAGGGTTTTAACCGTTGGGAGTGGGGTGCAGTGTCCTGGAGAGTTGGGGCTGAGAGGGAAGGAATTTGAAGGCTAGTTTCATGAGAGGGGAATAAAATTCAGAGATTTGTTCATTTAATAGGGAAATGTTGTTGTGTTTTAGAATACTATGGATATGTAAAATTTCTAATTTGATCCGGGGCCAAAATCTATTTTCTACTTCTAAAATATAAAAATCCTTTTCAATGTTAAATGTGTGTGTGTTTTCTACTAGGTGGTTGGCAAAGTGTGAGACTGTTGTGTTATTTTTCCATGCATTTGTGTGTTCCTGTATCCTTTGTTTGAATGTTCGTCCAGACTGCCCGACATACACGGAGGGACAATCACTGCATGTGAGAGCATACACTCCACTTCGGAGGAGATGGGGAGTGGGATCCTTTATGTATGATAAGGTTGTGTTAAGTGTTTGTGGAGAGAAGAAGGTAGTGTGTATGTTTAAATGTTTTAATGAATTAGCGATTTTAAGTGAGAGAGGGCCTATGAAGGGGATTGCATGTCTGGTTTGCATATTATTGTTTGGAGTAAGTGATGTGAGGACACGAAGAACCTAGAAAACTCCGACAGCCCCTTTGCCCCCGCCCACCCCGCAACCCCACATCACTTTCCATATAATGACCTCGGTTCGGCGTACTCTGCGAACTCGCCAAAAATATTCCTCAATACTCAGGTACGTAATTTTGTCGGTTTGCTCACTCTGTATTTGTTTTCTTTTATTCATTTTTCATTGTTCTTTCCTTACTTTATTTCAACAACAACAACAAAAATTACACTTCTTTCGATACTGTTTCACTCAATTATTGTATACTTTCTTATTATGTTTCTATTTTTATTTTTTATTTTTATTATTGTCATTTTATGTACATTTATATTTTTCAGTGTATGTTACTGACGATGGCTGCTATGCAGCCGAAAAAGCTTTATACCAATAAAACAATGAGCAACATAGAAACGCCTTTCAATTTATCATGCAGTTGGGGATGAGAGGGTGAGACGTAAAAATAATGAAAATACCGATATGAGGGTCGAAACAATAGTTTTTGTAATGAAATATCGTACTTCTGAAACCGTTATGTACTCGTTCTTACCATAAGAGATGCACAACACCCCTGGAAGTGGAGGTTGGGAAGAATGTGATAGAAAAATATATTGCAAATGTACGATATTAAAGTAGAATCCCTAGCTTTCAGTGTTGTGGAGATGAATAGAAACACTTTTAATGCTATAAATGTTTCATTAAATTATATGTCTTTATATGGACAATCAACAATATCTGTTAATTCAATTAAATCTTCAGAAATAGAAAGAAGTCAATTGATGGATTTTAAAATTCAATATTTATTCTAAAACAGTCAACGTTTCGACGTCGAATTTGACATCTTCTTCAGGGTTTTTCCTTGGGAAGTAACAGATGATCAATCATAAATCTATTCAATGTCTTACAGATTCTTCTAAATGAATTCAATCATGTACTTAAAATGTTTCCAGTCTTAACAACGCTAGATCAGAGTATTCATTCTTCAACATTGTGGAATTCCATTGTGGAACATATAGAAGATTGAAGACCATCAGAGAATAGATATATTTGACTTTCAATGTTATATCAGAGATACCATTGGGGAGGGAGATATATAAATAGCCTTAGAACCCCATAAGTGGAGAGGGAAGAGAGTGTCATGTAAAGATATTAGATCGAAAAAGACGGATGATTGTGTTTGACCTATAGATTTCAGGGTGTTTCAGATGAACAGTAACATGATGTGGCGTAAGTAAATGTTCAGCACCAATAGGGGGTTAAATAACCCTAATTCTTCTAAGGGTGATGTGGTGTGTTAGGCCAATTGGTAACGTTTCGATTGATTAGTTTCTCTCACGGGTGGATTTACCCCAGAATGTATTTATTCTTTCTCGTGGAGGTGTAACTCAAAATGTTGTATACAATAATGTTTTGTATAAAATTTGTATTATTGTAAATTTCTAAAATTATGACGCTGAACTTATGTTCTATAAAGCAGTATTTTTTATAAATTTTACACTATAGATAGATTTTATTTTTTCCTGAGTAAAAGAAGTTTGGTATTTAAACAACCGGGCAACATCGGTTACTCAGCTACGATATCTATTGATTCTGGAAATAATTTTAAAATATCTCTCAGTTCGTGTTTTCAAAAAACAATCACTTCTTCTTAAATAAATCAGTGACAAGGAGATGAGGATTCACACAAATACTACCAAACCAACATTAATGGGTGACATTCCCACTGGATATTATTGGGATTGTGTCTACATCTTTTTGGAAACATATTAAATTCTGGTGAGCAAAGCCGCAGTTACTCAGCTAGTATACAATACACTGGACGTGCAAAAACATTTTGAAGTATTAAGCTTTTATATATTAAACGGTTCAATATCCTTAGAGGCTGAAACCTCAGAATACAAAAGACTTCAAAGTGTTATATATTATAAACATTTGAAATACATAATAAAATAATCATCAATACTAAATGACTTGTGAAATGTAGAAGTGGTAGAGTGCCTCATGTATTTATCCAATACATTTAAAAATCAACAAACAATGCATAAAATATATCATTTTAAATTAACTCCCTCCCAAAACACGAATTGGCCCTCGTCATTCACCTACGAGTGACCAACCTACGAGATCGAGATCAAGACACCCCGAGACACCGGACACGGCCATCACGGGATGTGAGAATATCATGGGAAGTGTGCATCAGAAGGAGAGTGAGTTTACTTGCATGTAGAGAACTGTCGTTAATGGGATGGTTGAGGAATGGACATCATCATGAGGAATGATCATTCACCATTGCTTAAGCGTTTCCTATCCGCCAAGATGCTTCCCTCGTGAACATCGAGACGACGCCGAGGAAGAACGTATCATTTTCTCGTCTATTAAAAGTGATTCAATAGTGCCTTAACGCGTTCGAATGGGTCTCCCCGAGGCCAGCCGGCGAATGAAAATTGGTCGCAACTTCTAAAATACTGGCTATTTTGACAACTTGAGCTTTCAATTTAAGGCAAAGGTGTTTCCTTCTCTCATTTAAGAACACATAACTTTCGAAGAGTCATCTAATCACCTTCCAAACAGAGCTTTCCACCAGTTAACTAGCGTAATGAGTGTTTTACGTATCACTTTCCTCGGCTTTTAAAACCAGATAAAGACAGTTATAATTTAAATAAATGTAATTAAGAGAAAATTGTTTTTATTGATACAGAAAATTTTAGTACAAAATTCGCAAGAAGAAAATATAATTTTGCATTGCATAAATAACTGCGGTAAAAAAATAATTAAACCAGGTATCAGAGAGCGGAAATCAAACCTCAAACGAATACTTTGTTTCCAATTCAGGAATCAGACAATGATTTTGCGCGTGCCGTATTTTTCAATTTTGTATTCAAAAATGTCGACATTTATATTACTGCCAACAAAACTTACTTGCTGACTGTCCGACACAAGAGGTTTTGCGTACGGTACACGTCATAAAATGAGTTAAGAATGTAATCATAAGCCGACATTCTACCTCCTCCACATGATATTGAAAGATGAAAGAATTGAATGTTCTAAAATTTCCGACTACAACCGTCCTATATACATCGACAATTAATGGAAATTCTTATTCTCTAAGTATGGTCAGAACGTATTGTCTCAATAATGTCTATTTGTACTTGTTAATGTTTTTATTTTATTTATCTTTTATATTTGTGATGATTCGAGTAGAAACATAATTATGAAACCAAGAAGACACTTGGGCTAGTATGTTAGTAAATAATACATGTAGTTAGGAGATGCGCGCGCAACGGGGGTCGGTTGAAGTAGATGAGAAAACCCCGTAGCAATTGCGTCGCGTGCATAAATTGGGAAGACGAGAAGTATTCAGCCCCAGACGGTGCCGATAGCTCAGACGACTTTGATGGCTAGAACGCGAGGAGCATTCGTTCGCAGCACGGTAGAGTGGGGAGTACGTGGAAATAGTTCGAGGGGTATAACTGCAATTACATTGAATTGCGGTAATTACTTATTGAACAATTGTTAGATGTACCTATGAGACTTCTAATTAGATAAAGTTGTATATTTATGTAAAATTATTCAAGGTTTTGATCAATGAATGATTTTCTGCTAGCAATGTGCATGGCACGATCTAATAAACTTTATAATGTTGATTATCTTATCGAATCATATTTCATACTGAAATTTAATAATTATAAATTATTGTTCAGTTAACTCTGTAAGTGCAATATGAATTTACCACGATTTGATGAATTTAAAGGACTTACATAATCAACCACGTGGTGAAATTACAAAAAGTGATGAACAGTGAATAATTGATTTCAACATTCATTATAATTGTAATCAATTTATCACTGATTAATTAGTTCATTCCATGTGAAATTGTATTAAATTTTGTGGCGGTGAACAGAGTGTGCAGCTATTGCGCAACAACGTATTGTGGTGTTATCACGTAAGAATTTACGTGATAAAAGGATCAATGAACTCCAGTAGGTTAGTTATATTTCCTTTCAACACCTGTACTTTTTCAAAGTGAGAATTTGTTAGTGGTGTAAGGAGCGAAGACCCAAGGTCACTACATCTCCAATAAGCAGTTATTGTGGGCTTGCGAAGGGTCTGTCTGAAATCTAGGCGTTTGAAGAACAAGGAAGGCGCCAGTTGCAGAAAGAAATCCTTCATGAATTTTTAATTCCAGAAAGCTGTATGTAAAGAGAGAATTTATGTTTTCCTTAACTCTTTCATTATAGTATTCAAAAGAAAACATAGTTTATGTTTTTCTTCATTGTTTAATTATGTTATCCAAAAGTCAAATTAAATGTGAGTTATTCAAAGAAAATAATATTTCAAGTTCGCATTTGATGAAAAAGTTCATTCAAGTTTTACAATTGAAGTAATTTTTGCTGAATAAATGCATGTTGTTCATTGTTTTCATATATGTATTTCATTGTTCCAACATCGTTATCCCTGTTTTTATTAGGCCAACAAGTCATGACATTTATAATAAAGTTCTGTTATTAATTCAAGTCACTAGCTTCATAGTAACAGATGGCGCTCAATGAGTTTTTAATTAATCATGGTGCTGCAGCCCTTAGCACAAGTTTATGGTGTATTTATGTAGATGTAGGAGTACGATATCTTGTGTTAGATTGGTTTCTGGACCGAACTGAGCTAGCACAAATCAAGTATAAGGTCTTATTACTATTATTATTTATATTATTATACAATTTCTTCCCGGGGATTATCCATCCAGTATTTTTTAGGTTTAAGGGGTTATCTAGCATGCCTCATTCGTGGCTTGGTAAGTTAAGCACGGTGCGAACAATACCGCAAATTTATAAGATAACAGATTTTTGGATCTTGGGAATAAGTTTTTGGATTCAAATTTAGTTTTTCCACATTTTCTTGCAGGTTCTTATTAATGAGGTCATTAGCTGTAACAACGATTGGTAGAATTTCTACAGTTTTGAAGTTTATAACTGTCTTTATATTCTATAGAAAGTGGGATGTATTTTGAAATCTTATACACTTCTGCTTTGTCAATGTTATGATCCGCTGCATGGGTGTCATCAATGATGAATGCTTTTCGCTCCCTGACATTATATAGTATAATATCTGGTCTATTAGCTGGGACTGTTTTATCTGTGAGTATTGGTAAGTCATAATATAGTTTAAAATCTTTATTTTCTATTGTAGGTCTTGCTTGGTATTCGTAATAGGACCTGGTCATTTCAACTTCTTCTGATAAAAGTCCGAATCTTGTTGCAATAGATTGGGGCATAATGTTAGCAGTCAGGTTATGCCGGTGCAGATACTGTGTGTTAGCTAAATTTGTACATCCAGTGATAATGTGATCTATTGTTTCTGATGACAGGTGACAGATTCTACATTTCTCATACTAACATAGTTGTTAGTTGCGATGACTTGGATTGCTTGCATGAATCCCCCCGTCTCTCCAAATAGAGCCCGATCTCTGAGCCATTGCACTGAGGCATCGTGATCGGCATGTTTTAGAGCATGGGGAAATCTGCCATGGAGAGACTTGGTCTTCCACGCCCTCAATCTGTCCTTGAATGTGATGATAGTAGGATAGTTTTCACTGTTACTGAGATTCATTGGAATGTAACCTTTATCACTCGATACTACTGCTTTGTGTAGTGGAGACATTTCAGATTTTGCATAAAAGTTCTTCTTGAGTCCTGTTACTTCACGATTACACAACCCTTTCAGATCCAACAAACCAGGACCACCCGTTTCCTAGGAATGTAAAGGCGTTCAACTGCGGCTTTAGGGTGGTGCATTCTGTATTTTGTGAGAGTTGTACGTACCGTCCTGTTTAAATTTTCAAGATCTGTTTGTGACCAATGAACTATTCCAAATGAATATGTCAGAACTGGAATGCACCAAGAATTAATTGCATTAATTTGTTTTTTCAATATTAATTCTGATTCCAGGATTTTGTTGAGGTGTTTCCTAAATAAGGATTCCGGTTGTTGTTTACTGTGCTTGTAGTTTATTAGTAGACTTTGGTTGAAACCCTTATTTTATAAGTATTATGAGAATTCAATGCTTCTATTTCACAGGAGTTTGCTTGTTACCTTTAATGGGACTGTCAATTCTTCTATTTTACCTCTTATAACATTCAACAGCACATTCTTTACCAAATAATTTTAAGACAATCATATAAAAAAGTGGCTAATTGTATGAATTCTTTTGTTTCCATCGAGAACTATAAATCCCAAACCCGATACATTCAACATCGCCAAAGTTGAGTGAGAGGTTAAGACCAAATTGGACTGAATGTATCGCCCTGGAAAATGCCACGTCGAATGGGTATTTGGTTTGATCTTTTTTTTTGTATTGCCATTCTTCAATTCTAATTGTGTGCACCAGCCGTTTATGAGAGTTTTAAGTAAAGTGATTACTTTAGGGTGAATTTTGTATATGGTCAAGATTTTCAAAAGCCAAGAATGTGGGACGGAATCGTGGGCTTTCTGATAGTCGATCCAACTAACAGATAAATTTCTTTTCTTTTTCTTTGCTTGGCTCGCTACAGCCATAACAATTAAAAGTTATACTTTGCAACCCTGAGCCCCTTTTCTACACACTTTTTGCTCTTCTTTTAGTATATTTTCAGTCTCTACATGTTGGGTTGCTTTCTGAGCGATTATAGATGAAAGGATTTTGTACATTGTATTTTTTGTGGGGCTATAGGGCTCGTCATACATTGTATTAAGACAGGTAATAGGTCTGTAATTTTTTGGGTTTCATGTTTCAGGATTTTTAAGCTTCAGATAGGTGATAGCTTGGCACATGAATCTTGGTATTTCATTTGGATTGTCAATAACTTTGTTGATGGTGCTCACTAAAGAGTATGCAAGGCTGTTAGGTACTTCCACCAAAAATTGTGTATTCCGTCTGGCCCTGATGATTTCCAGTTATGCACTTTTCTGGGTAAATCCTTTAAATCCTCTTAAGAAGCAATGGGTTCTCCCACTTATTCACTGGGTCTAGATAATTCATTTTCCAACCAAGGGGCCTTGGTGTTGTGCAGGATGAAACCACTGGGGGCTCCAGAACTCTACAACTAACTTTTAAACCGGTGGTTCATTTTAAGTTGAATGTGTAGATAGTTTCTGATAAAACTGTTTCTGGTTCAGAGTAAACTTTCTATTTTCTACTTTCCTTTTGTTTGAGATGTTGTAACGATGCAGTCGTTTTCCTAGAGCAGTAATTTTTTGTTTTAAAGTGTTGATAAATACATAAAATCTTCTCTCAAAATCTCCATCCCGTACAAAAATCTTCTGACCTTTAAGAATTCTGTGTACCCTGTCTTTAAGACGCTGTTTACACTGGTCGCCCTTATCTTTCCAAACTATCACTTTAGATAAATCACTTCTAAATTGCTTGATTTTGTTTTCTATTTTCCCTTTCAATTTAATTCTATTCTCAATTTCCATTTAATTCTATTCTCAATTTCCGTTTATTATTATTATTGTCATAATTCTCTCAATGTATGTTGGTTTTTCTCTCAGCAGTGGATTATAAAATCCAGTTCTGCTGGGAGAAAGAATCTATTTCAGGTCCAAGAACTTTCTGGTAATGTGGGCTGAGGACAGGAGGACGCTGTTTTGAAGTCTGCTTATTATATTGGTGTTGATTTCGAGTTTTACAATGGAATCAACTAGGGATTTGGGTTCTAGTCCTAAAGAAGACAAAATTATTTTTTTTACTTTCAAGGTTTGTTGTTTGTATTTCGATATTTTGTCGTTCTTTGTTTCTTGCAAGTAGATGTAATTCACGACAGCAAAATCGATGAGATATCCTTTGGAAGAGAAAAGAATCAAAAGTGTAACATCAGATTTGTTGTGAATTGTTGTTAGGTCAGTAAGGATGCTTCTGTTCCAGTACAAAATATTTGCCTTCAAATCTTGCAGGACTGGTTGAGGTTTATACTGATGGTCTGGTGGTATGGGGTTTCTAATGCAGTTCAGTGTTTTGACAATTTCCATATGCATTATTTTTTCCATGTTTTCATGTTTAGTTTTGTTATGGGCTAACTGTGTGTAACCTCCAATAATATGCTCGAGCGTTTCTCTGGTTTGGTTACATAGGCGACATGAATCTGTTATTCCGGTTTCTTTTAGGAATGTTTTCCTGTAGTTTATGGTTGGTGTGACGCCGTCTTGCATTGCTACTATGAAACCTTCTGTTTCTGGAAATAACTTGCTGTTCACTTGCCACTCAATTAATTCTATTTTTTAATTTAGTTCACTTAGTTAGAGTAGTTACCGTTTATCTCGCCAGATTGTCACTCTATTTTCTTGTATTGGTTGAGGTAGAGACTCATTCAGGTGACATGGTTTTTATTCTTGGTTGTAATTGCTTGGTGTAGTAATGAGGTATACGCTTTGTTCCGGAAAAACTTATTGAGGATGTACTTTTGTCTTTCATGGAGGTCTTTGATTGGTATGATGCCCCTTCAGCCCTGGTTACGTGGGATGAACATTCGTTCTAATGTTGATTTAGGATGGTGTTTGTTGTTGCTTGTCGTCGTGGTTCTGACTTCCCTCTCTAAAATTTTCCAGATCTGTTCTTAACCACATTATTACCCCCAAAAGGAGTAGGATAGTATGGGGACAACTAAAGAGTTTATTGTTTTCGTCAGGTTACATGAATTTAAATGAGTTTTGTTGTTATTTCCATCCTTCTCATGAATTCTTTAGTGATGTTTTCATTGACTACCGTGTGTTCTGTTCTTTTTGTTTGCATTACACCCAAGTATTTGTACAGTTCATTAGGTTCTAGTTGTTCTATATCTTGATCTCTTATTGCAGTGTATGGTGTTGTCCCATTAACTTTTCCACGAACAAGGTTTTGTAATTTACATTTATCTATACCAAATTCCGTTGTGATGTAATTGCTAAAATGTTGTATGATTTTCAAGATCTTTTTCAGACTTTCTGCCTTTCTTGCGTAAATTTTGATGTCATCCATGTACATCAAAAGTGTGACATTGTATTCGACATTTCTGTTCTTGATATTGAATCCTAAACTCTTCCCTTGTTGTTTGAGGATAGTGGATAAAGGATTTAAAGCTAAGTAAAAACGTAATCCACTGACTGAATCCCCTGGAAATATTCCTGTGTTGATTCGTATTTTGTTTTTAGTTACATTAAAGGTCTTGCTGCTGGTTGGGTTGCTTTCTCCGCTTCTGCCTTTGTTGTTGGTAAGGATGAGTATAGTGCTCCATTTTGTCATTGTGTTTTTGAATAACATTGTTACTACTGGGTGGCTTTTGTATTGGTGTAATGTGTAAAGGAGCTAACTGTGAGTTATCAAATCGTACGCCTTTGTGTAATCTATGTATCCTGTAGCTATATTTCGTTGTTTCTGAATAGCTAAGTTCATTACGACTTCAACTGTTAAAAGTTGTTCTTTACAGCCCATTGAGTTGGCTCGCCTTCCTTTCTGTTCAACAGATCAGAAAAATTGCGATTATTAAATTTCTGCTATGAATCCCACTTTTACATAATATGTTAGTTTTATTGACAGAATTACAAAAAATACTGCGTAAGTTACTATTGATCACATAAAGGAATCTATAATTACGTGCTTCGGGAACCATTCTCAACTATCCGTAAAAAATATACCATTTTCTTCTACATTACCTTTCAAATATATTTTCCGGCTAAAATGACTAGGTGTCCCTATTGTGCGACACTTCCTCAGCAAGCAATATACGTATCCATGTACAAGATGGTAATTACTATGCAATCAGAATCAATCTTTGCAATCAGAATCGTGAACCAATCATTTTTTGTCATGTGGTCTCGCTTCCGAACCATCTACGTCACCACTGTCGGCTGCAGTGCAAAACCAATTCTTAGTCGTCTCCACTTCGAAGTCTTGGCACTAATGTACCTAAACTTCCTTCTCCTTCCGACCAAAAAGGTGTTCCCTGGATTACGTAAAAGACCCTTTCCGGCTCTCTCAAAAATAACTGCCCAGAATTCATTCCACTCCAGCTATGTTGTGCGGCGACTGGCCATTACACCCAGCCGCGGGCCACACATGGAGAGCAAATCCATGAGCACGGTGCTGGGTTGTTCAACAAGAAATCGAACGGATCAAGGCTAGTTTATTATTGTGATACGTTTCATTTTAGTAGACATTGTTTCAGAGTAGAAGTGGCAATTTGAGGTTTTGGATCATTAAATGATCAATTATGCTCGCTAGACAAAAGAAGTACAGAGGGTTAGAGCTATCCATTTCCTCTTATTTTTACGTATCTTTTGTGTGACAGCACGTTATGTGCTTAATGATACACAAATAAATGCACAGGACCAAATTAGGGGGCGCAAAGGTTGGATCTTCAGCATCATTAATAACTCCGTTCAACTATGCATTTTTTTAAAATAAATAAAATAAGCTGCTCATTCAGTAACGAGTGACAAAATATATTCATTATGTTGAAAAAAATCGAAAATTAAGCAAAAAATACGCCATCAACAATCCATCATTTCCGCCTGAAGACTCCATAGTCTACAAACGACCCGTTTGACAGCACCTGAAGGTTACTCAGCCGAGGACAGCGTGTGACGGGTGGTGATTAGTGGGTCTGCACGGCGAGCGCTCGCCAAATGACAAGCTGATGGAGACAGAACGCTACGATGAGTGCGGCATCAGATCCGCGATTGACGGAGAGCCTTCCTTCCAACGCAGCGTCAAGTGCGCAGAAGTCTTTCTTTCCATATGCAATAGTCAGAGCCGCCGAGCAGATATTTGGTTGAATATCTATCGACATGGAATTTTGAAAGGTATTTGGTCAGAATAGGACAGAGAGAAGAGGTAGGATGTGGGAAAGATGAACACCTACAATGGAAAGGAAAAGGCAAGAAATAATAGGAAATATTGATTACTGGATAAGGCAAATACAAGGGAAAATGGTCACTGATAGAGAGAAAAGAGACGTACGATATTTTTGAGGAATTATTACAAGATATGGGAAGAGTACAGGATGAAATGTGGAGGTACATAAGTGAATGAAGGGAAAGAAGAGGATAAGAAGATATGCGAAGGACGTAGCAGAAATCCAGCAAACAAGCTGTCATAGAAAGAGCAAATAAGTCTCGAAGTAAAATACTGAGAAAGGAGAGAAGTGATGGCACAATTTTAGACAAGGCCGTCGCAAAGATCATACCGAAGACCAAGGGGGAAGAAAAACCAGTGCTGCCGAGACGGTACAGGGCGGTATCGCATGATGCTGAATAACATAATTAATACCGAATCAATAAACATTAAAAAGTTGCCGTGGAAAATAATACAATATACATAACTGATTCGTTATATTTTTTACAGTTCTGAGAAAGCATACATTATTGCTGATAGTTTTGTTATTGATAAACAAGTTTTATAAACTGTCATTAACTATCAAACTGCAGTAACTGAAGAAAATTTACATTTATTTGCATTATACTACTACATTATTTTTAGATTCTCTTAATAATTTACTCAAAAAGTAATTTAATTTCTATTTTACGAACTACATGTATATATAGAAATCTCTTCAATTGTGGTGAACCTCACCGCAATGTAACAGATTAATTATGTTATGTTGAATGAAAATGGGAGACGGGACCGAGATTCGAATCTTAAAGATGTACAAAAGAATTTCAGCACATTTTTACTATAAAGACCTCGTGGTTTATGGGGTGGATTAAGGAAGAGAGTGGAGGGGGTGTCAAACTCAAAATCTTCCCCAGACTTCCAAAATCTTCACGGTTTCAGTGTGTGTATTACATAAAGTAAGGTTTCTTTTCTATGAAACAGAAGGTTAAGCATTAAACGAAGCTGATTGCACAATATAAACGATATAACCTTGTCTATCTAGCTCACGTACAATAATTGATCATAGTTATCTCTAAAAATAGAAGTACGTACATAACTAGTATACGTCTCTTTATAAAATTCCATCAAAACGAAAGATTTTGAGCGAGTTTAAGAGTTTAATTTCAAGAGTTAGAATTAGGTTTATTGACGAGAACTAAAATGAAACGACACACTAGTATTCAGTTATCTTTCATATTAACATTAGTAATATTAATATCAAATATCTGCGCGGGTGGATTGAGCATTAATTTATAATTTCAGAAAATTTACTCGCGAACATACAAATATCTGAGATGTAACATTTTCTTTTCACATGTGAACAATTACATGATTTACATGCGACAAAAGGAAGTCGTCGGGGAAGTATAGTACCATTTTTCTGTGGTGAAATGGCGTAAGCTGTTCTGCGCATGTCAGAGTGGAAGAAAAGAAGGCGGAAAAAAGCCAGGGACGGATGGGATGGATCCCACGCATTCGGACCTCGCCACTAGGCTAAAGCGCTCTGGAGTCATTTCACCACAGAAAGACCGCACTGTTCTCTCGCGAGAAATTTATTTCAACACCACTGCTATATAGAAGAAAGACAGAGTATAAGGAGATAACTCAGTTATCGATTAATTTACGCTCTGATTTTTGTAACAGACGTTCCCTGGACTTAAAGGAATGTCATCAAGTTGACAAACTCGTTTGAATGGTAACAATAGAAAACTCCACTGGGTTGGGCACAATAATAGAGCAATTACGCCCCCATTTAGCAAATTTATATTAAAAAGGACTGAAGAAGTATTCAAAAATGGAATTGCTGAAAGTATCCTTTCTGATGTGCTAGTCCTGACGGAAGACTGTGGCACAATTATCAACGCCTGCCTACTTGAGGCAGGTCGTCGCGTCGGTTCCCGACCGGCTGCAGGCGTATTTCTCTTGATACTGCTGTGCTGTTCAGAACAGCAAAATTGAAACAGGAACGTGAGTAAATGTGGAACAGTAAATAAAAAGTTAATATTAAGGGCTCGTTCAAAAATTATGCAACACAGAAATTATCATTTTGAACACCCTTCTTCCTTCATAACACACTTTGAACAATATCTTTCACCTCCCCCCCCCAATAATGTTACGCTAACCCATTCTCCCCCTACTCACTGTAAAGAAAATTTTTGTTGCTATTCGGAAGATGTGGAGACAAATTATTTTGATACCAGTCATTTTTCGTTCCTCATTGCTCTGTGTTCTCCCTGAGGTGTTAAGAACAAAGATTAGAGAAACGAACTTTAAGTTTCAGCACCCCATAAAACATATCCTATTAAATTTACACAAAGTTACGTAACACCAATGATTAACACCCCCTCTGCCTCCTCATAGCGCAGAATAACGGTATCAGAAAGACTCCCTTCCCTCCCAATAATAGGTTACGCAATTTATGGTTATATACGGCAACTAATGGATAGAAAATTAAATGACAAAAAAATCACATTTATATTATGTAAAAAATACTATTTCTGTGTCACGATAATTATAAATGAAAATTAATGGTTTTTAATTTTTAATTAATGATTCTCTTTTCCGAGATTAAGAAATCATTAATATTTTTTCTAGAAGATAAGGAGCAAGTCAGCTGTAATTATTTAAAACCAACTGTATTTAAAAGAAATTGGGTTACACACAAAAAAGAGGTAAGAATCGGAGGACCACAAGATGATATGAGAACAGCATATATAACTCAAAACCGCTGCAAATCTATTTTATACCTTGCTTCTTTTTCTGTGAGTCGCGATGTACCCGGCTTCACGGACTTCACGGATGACCTATTCAAAAAGATGCTTGTTTAAAAATAAAGCGGATAATTATCTTACAAGTTGTGGTGGTGAATGTGCCTCATACGATATGCTAATTAGAGCATTTAAATATTCATCGTACGATAGGCTACAATTATGTACCATTATTGCGTGCCCGCTAATGGAAGACATAAGAGTCACAAATTACTGAACAATGTCCCAATGGACGGAGCCTCGAGACTAGAGAGGCACCGATGTCTCCGAGATGTCAGGGAGTGGAGAAAGAGTTTAAGAAACATACAGACACGGATAATCACGGGATATATTTAGTTACTGCTTTCCTCTCCGGTTCTGATTCAGTGAAGACGGTTGGAGAATATTTTTCTTTTCTTAACTCTCAGTTTCCTCAGTTTTCCTCAGGTTCTTTAATATCTTAATTTTTTCCCAAGAAACACTGGTATGTAACTTCGCTGCAGCATGTCGTTGCAGTTCGTGATTTTCTTAGTTCTTTCAAACAAAATGCGCACGGAATTTGAGATAAAAATTTATTTTGTAATGAACAGAGATTTTTAAAAACGGATTTTCCAGACCTACGACTGCTTTGAATTCAATATTTTAATTACTGGTGATCGTTCAGTCAGTACTACCTTCCGGACGTTTTGGTTCACCTTGAACGAATTACGATGTGACCTCATTGTTCAAACACCTCGCGGTCTGATTGCAGAACATGTCATAACCCTTCAGCTGGAGCACGAGAACGCATAACTCCACCCACACTCATACGCGTAGACAAACACGCACGATAATAGACGCTTGTGGTAGCCTACTAGTTATGTCCATGTATTAATTTTACATGGTGTCATTGAAAATGAAAGACCACTAAGACGCAGTACAATACTGAAATGTGTAAAAACTTCATTACGGTTAAAAATCGTAGATCTATCTTTTATAGAAGGGTCTCAAAATATGAAATGTTTTGGGTGGAGTTTTCTGATCCATGAATTTTATAAGAAAATATAACAGAAATATTGTTCCCGCCTGTTTCACAAAACAGGTTCTCTTGCGACCAAAATGTGAATAGTAAAACTGGGAGTGTGCTTATTCGACTTTCAAATAATTAGGTTGCAAATAATAAGGTATTATATCGTTGCATATCAATACATACAAGTTTTCTTTCATACAATGCTTTTTTGAATTGAAAGATATGTCTCGGAAGAGATGCAATCAATCGATAAGTGTTTCGGGCAAAATGTGTGTAAGGACCTACATGTCGCTTCATTGTTAACAATTGAAACTAATTCTATGCGACCAGGAAGGTCAATCCGACAGTTGAGAGAGATATAGCAATTTGTGACAATATCAGGTGACGTGCTAGTTCGAATCCAATCTATTCCACAGTTGTCCAGCGTGATTTTACCACGCATTTAATCACAATTTGTCTTCAAGCTGGAAAACACTCCAACCGAGGGATCCAGGATGACAACTCAAAGGGGCACTTTCATATCGATTTTACATGTACCGATGATGTTCATCCACGTCTGGAGAACAGAGCAGGAGGTCGGGATTTCCTAGCCTCCCAGTATTTTACCCGGTCGAAGTCTTCAGATTCCTTTCTCCTTGGGTAGGCAACGGGGAAGACTTATTTGTGTACTGATTTCATGTATATATTGTTTTCTTGTGTTAAAAGTACACATATATTGATATAGAGATTGCTTCCAAGATTCACGTGAGAATTTTATACACTTCCAGCAAGTTAAACATTCCTTTCCATATTGGTGGAGCACCGGATAACCGATTACGTTTTTTGAAAGTGCGGTTTCTCATTCATTAGTGATGTTTCGAATTAAACATTCACTCCCTTTTAACGGATCATTAAACAACAATTTTAAAAACTTCAGGAATCTTTTCTATGCATACGTAATAAAGTATTCAAAAATACTGTTCAGAAAAATCCAGAACATGTACTATTATGAAAATTCTTAAATTTTTGTAAAAACTTTTCCCCGTTTTCAAATAATGAGGGGTCATTCTATCTCGAATACTTTCATTATGACCGACTAGGTTGGCAGGATCAGCCAGCATCAGCAGTGTCTCATAAAATATAACTGGTAAAGAGTTTACAATCAAAAGGTCGAAACAAATAGAAAGATTAGCAAACGTCAGAGTTAATCACGGCTCAGGCATTTTAAAAACGTAAATAAGGGCAACTCTTTCAAAAAATTAAAGGGAAAGTGTTGAAATCATACGAAAAATGAGAAGGAAGCGAGTACAACGATACACATAAATAAGCACACATATCCTGTATCAAAACTGCAATCACTCCCCTCCCATTCTTCAAAATACGTTTAATTAGGAACTAATATCACGGCTGAACATCCGCCGCCACTCCAGAAGGTCCAGTTCACGCGAACGGAAGTCGCGGTAAGCACGCGAGATTTCTCTCCACTCACGACGGTCTCTTTTTGCTCAAAGCCTTCGCGCATAGTTAAGTCGTCCACGGAGACTATTAATAACGGCCATTCCTTTGGCGCTAATGAACAGATTTTGGGGAAATGGCAATAACGCAATAAAGGCAGCTTTCTTGTGCCACTTGAGAATCTAAAAAAACAAACGGATGAGAAAACAATATTATGGAGATATCCCACCGTCGATATTACGTGTACTTAAGTACAAGTAACAACGAGTTTTTCTTGGACCCATCCGTTGTCCCTGAACCAAAATTTGAAGTTTGCAGTGGAATAACTTTAGGTTTTTCTAACTATTACGCTGTATTTAATATACATCTCAATATATAACTTTTATCTATACATGTCATTTACATAATTATTTTTAAGATGATCAATTTTTCAACCTCTTTCAGACCTTTTGAGCAAAATTTAATTTAAGTTTCAAAAAGGTCGAAAAAGTTGAAATTTTTATTGTACAATAATGACAGACGTTACCAACACAATCATTTTTGTTACTTTGTTTGAAAATAGTATGTCCCGTTTAGTTCCCGAGCAAGCGGACTTGTTCGGACAAATTTCTCAGGGGACGGACTGTACTGAATGTCGTTGAGGTTAGGTGAGCCTGTGAACAACGCATCCAGGATGGATAACACGAGTTTATTGCAAAAATTATCTTCGTCTGAAAGTTCCTCCGATGAAGATCAAGAGTTGTACGTCGAATTAGTTGGTTCCAGAAGAGATAATTATTAAGAGGAGGATTTCGTTTCGTTAAATCAATTATTTGGTGATGAACAGGTAGTATTTGCATAATATAGACATAAATACGAAAAGATTATTTGCTGATATTTTAGTAATTGCTTATAGTTATTATTGAATTATTGTAGTTTCGTCAACATTTGCGGTTAACCCAACGCAATGCATATTGTTTAGTTAAGCAACGAATGTTTCAAGATATTGAATATATGCCAAAGAAGGTGCGGGAGAAGAACAATGTAATTAGAAAACTATGATTTAATTCTTCGTGGTTTACTGGGACAAAGTACATGTGTAGGACTGCTTGTACAAACACAATTTCCAATACTACCCTTCATGCGAGAAAGTAAAAAGTATATCACTACACCGCACGACATTTCACTACACTAACTTCCGTTACAAAATATGAGTTGCAGTATTCCAGTCAAATCTTTGTTAAACTTCTCGAAAAAATACCATAAATAAGGATATGTTATTTTTAATGAGATATACGAGTACATGAATAATTATGCTGAATGACAAACACAGGGCTCTTATGACCTTGAAGTTGACGAGCCCTAAAGCCCCAATTTAAAAAAAGAATAAGCATTATTTACTAATAATAATCATTACTATCTCACAAACCTTTTAATGACTCGTTCGGATAAGATTGGGAGGTTCGAACCCATCTTTTTGACAAGTGCAAACAACGATTCATACAATTTCAAGGATATCTTTTTTTTCTTAAAGAGTAATAATCAACATGTGACACCGCTGTATTATGTACACAGAGTAGAGAACATAATGGCAATTTACATCAATCAGGCCTCCACCAAGGTTGTTTGCTAACAAGATGGAATATTTTCTCTTCTAGACACGATGCTACATTATGCAATAGTAGACTGAAATAAGTAAATATAACTACACTACACGCTACCTTGGCTGTCGGTGAGGAGTTATTATCAACAATTGTACAACTTAACACTAAACCAATATTCCATTGGCCACGTCACAATCTTGAAAGTTCATTTTTCTGTTTGTCTGATACTGCTAATGTCAATGGAAAATCATTAACTTAGTGAGTAATTTTTACGCTCATGATTAATGAATTGGATTCATCGCTACATCACATTCAATTCAGTTACCGTCACCCTGATTCTGAAACCTCAAGACCAAAATACGTTTCTTTTAGGCACGGATGTTTTCCCTGACGTCAACTTTTGAAATGACTACAAAATGAACGTGCCAGTTAACTACTAAGCAGTAGAGAAGGAATTAACATATTTTAATGTAACTTCATGTTTCTCTATAATCGGGAATCGGGGTCAAGTTCTTTGCGACTTTTCCTGTTTCTTCCAGAATATGCAAAGTGAAAATCTTGAAGTATAGCAGAACCAATGAATGCAACTCTATAACAGGAGGACTGTCTATCTGGGTAAATCTTGATTAATCTGCCAGTAATCGTCTAGTCAGTTTTACAAGTAATTATTAAGTTTGTCAATAAAAATCGTTGATCTATTAGGGGCCGCCCTTAAATTACTTAACGCAAAAATTACTATTTTTATACATGTTATACAGGTTATTGTGTCCCCATGGAATCTGAACTTAAAAATAACGACATTGGTAGTATATTTATTCGTCTCAGAAACTCTTAAAACCATGGATTCGACGCAAATTGGTCCTTTGCAATATTTTTTCGCGGTCATAGTCTTTTTCACACCCATCCCCCTTTAAGGGTGAAGGTGTGTCTTATTCTCATGGGTACTGAATTTATACTTAAACGACATAATAAACAATTCAACGGTGAATAGAATACGTAAGTACCTGATGTAATGAAAGTTGAGAGAGATCACGCTGAATGGCGACAATGTGTGTGTATTGAGTTTCGTATTGTTAGCGAATTCTAAGAATGCGAGAAATGAATTTACGTAAATAATAACAGTAATTCTTTTATTTTAGGATTACTTCAAGAATAATTTAAAAGATCATTAGCACAGAGTATTATGATTAATGAAGCACTGTCAAGGCTGCTTTAAATTGAGAAATAATTATGCTATTAACATACTATGAATTATAAGCTATGTTATTAATTGCTTGTGAATATTAAATTATTACATAAGGAAGAAATAGTTTCACAAATAAAATTTTGTAAATCCGTGGTCTTTAATGTAGTTTCCACATATAATAGAGCATTATATGAATACATGAATAATTATAACAATATTTGCGAGTTATAACCGCTTTTTCTACTTTGCAACAAGAATTGCCCCTCAAAGACCCCACTCCCAACTCCAAAACTCGGGGTGAATAGGATGACTGACCGAGATGTGACGGTGGACGTCTAGAAATTGACTCTCACTTCTCGGTGCGGCACCTCAGCGTGATGTGGCTACTGGAAATATTTTGTAGCGAGGATTTACGCATGGGGTGGATCACACCCCACACAGTAAACAGTGGTACTTTGACGGGACCATAAACGTGCGAAAACCGATTGAAGCTCGATATACTGAGATGGGGAAGGAGACAGAGAGGTACACAGAGTTAAACGGCGAAAGGAATAAAATTTATTGGTAAACAAACGAAAAACATAGCTGAGGGGTGGATTCCACTCTAGCACGTGTGTTTGAGGGCTAGGGGTGTTTGGGAATTGATCATGTTTCTAGCTTAAGTGATATAGGTCAATTAGTCAGTAAGGACACGCATTTATATATATATATATATATATATATATATATATATATATATATATATATATATATATATATATATATATATATATATATATATA
>NNCF01131691.1:79360-146869 GCA_002313205.1 Laupala kohalensis | reverse complement strand
AGCAAAGTGGGTCGTTGAATAGTTTACATAGCTTACATTTCCTTGAATATGGCAGATTCAACTCAACTGACCATGCTGAGTAAACGTGGTAAGACACTATTAGTGATAGGAGGTTTTAAGTTTGGTTTTCACAAACTCTTGAGTGATGGATCTCAACTCTGAAGATGCGCAGAAGGAAAATGTAAGAGTTATGTTAAAACGGATGAGAACGGAATAATTATATTCGAATCGAAATTAGAGCATAGCCACGCAAGTGATGGAGAGTGTTCTTCAGAGTCAGATAGGACGAAATAATGTCAAAAGAAAGGCAGATGGCAATATTTTAGAGCGCCCAACCAAATTGATTCACAAAGAATTAATTTGCAAAAAAAGAGCAAATGACCTAAGAAGGTTTCATTTTGTGAAGATTATGGCAAACAAATACAAACCTCTCTTGTAATAACTCTTTCAGAAGGGATAGGAAAATTACTCGACGCAGCTATGATGAAGAAACATGACGAAAAAATATGACGCAGCTATTAAGCAACGAAAAAGAAATGGGGTGCAATCCAGTTCGCCTCTCCACGGTACACCTGGGTAACGCTAAATGAACTGTCACGTTAAAATATTTTTTGTTTCTTGGATGTAATTTATAGTAAGGTAACAATTTAGGTTATCATGTATCCCAATATATTTTACGTAACTGGTTTTAGTGTTTATTCTACGTATGAACTATCTCCGAAAACTTGTAGAGTTTTACAGCAAGATTTTCAAAACTAATATATCAGAACTGTAAAAGTTATAAATGAAATCTCAGTATTTTTATGAAGCACTGTAATATCTGAAAGACTTGTGAAGTCTATTTACAACAATATGGAATTATTTTTCATCTTGTATTCATCAGAATGACCATAGTGAACATTGGATTTAAAATAGTAAAACAATGGCGCTTTGAAAGAACCTCGAAAATTATGAATGATATGCAAAACTATTCAAACATTTCAACCATTCTGAGACACATGCTTAACAAAAAGGATATTTAATTGTCACTTTAATCAATTAATACGTTAGGAGGGTGCATTAAAATGTAGTAGAAAAATATGGTTCAGCATGCACTTGTACGGCATGTTTTCAAAATGTACATGAACGCAGAGTCGGTGAGAAAAGGACAAACATTCAAATAAAGATATTGATCAATATATTAAACAACGATACTTGTTTTTGAGGTTTGAAGAGTAATTTTCTTCATCAAAGGTAAGCTTGTTGGACTCTGAATGGTCCTAATTTGCGAAAATCGGCAAAACCAGTTTGTCCGAGAGGTGGGATAGAGTCACCCTCTTCAAGTGGCAAAGGAATTAAGAAAGTGACCGCGGGACCCAATCCAACGACACCGAACTTAAAATCGTAACTCAGGTTTTCAGTCCAAAATTTACCTATAACAGACGATTATGCATGCCAAGATAATAAGAGTTCTTTGATGGAGTGGAATAAGATGGCAAGAAAAAAAATTTAGGATTACTCATAAACATCAACTAATCGATTGAAAAAGACTACCTACAAATGAAAGGTTTTCATTCACACTTATCCACAGAAGTAATATAATTTTGTACAGCACTCACTCACATTTCAAAATAAAAGAAAATGTGCCATGAAAAACTGTATTCCATAAATATCGCAATGGCCCTTTAATAAATGCTATTCAAAGAAGAGTAATTTATCACACAAAAAGTTTTGATTAATTATAAAACTATAAATAATGGCATACGACCTTCCATGGACGATGAATATATTTTTATAGTGTCTTTTTCTTACACAACGTTTCGACTCGTTATTTGAAATTAAAAATCTAAAATATATTTATCGTTCATAAAAGTTCGTAAGTATTTATTTATTTATTTATTTATTTATTTATTTATTTATTTATTTATTTATTTATTTATTTATTTATTTATTTATTTATTTATTTATTTATTTATTTATTTATTTATTTATTTATTTATTTATTTATTTATTTATTTATTTATTTATTTATTTATTTATTTATTTATTTATTTATTTATTTATTTATTTATTTATTTATTTATTTATTTATTTATTTATTTATTTATTTATTTATTTATTTATTTATTTATTTATTTATTTATTTATTTATTTATTTATTTATTTATTTATTTATTTATTTATTTATTTATTTATTTATTTATTTATTTATTTATTTATTTATTTATTTATTTATTTATTTATTTATTTATTTATTTATTTATTTATTTATTTATTTATTTATTTATTTATTTATTTATTTATTTATTTATTTATTTATTTATTTATTTATTTATTTATTTATTTATTTATTTATTTATTTATTTATTTATTTATTTATTTATTTATTTATTTATTTATTTATTTATTTATTTATTTATTTATTTATTTATTTATTTATTTATTTATTTATTTATTTATTTATTTATTTATTTATTTATTTATTTATTTATTTATTTATTTATTTATTTATTTATTTATTTATTTATTTATTTATTTATTTATTTATTTATTTATTTATTTATTTATTTATTTATTTATTTATTTATTTATTTATTTATTTATTTATTTATTTATTTATTTATTTATTTATTTATTTATTTATTTATTTATTTATTTATTTATTTATTTATTTATTTATTTATTTATTTATTTATTTATTTATTTATTTATTTATTTATTTATTTATTTATTTATTTATTTATTTATTTATTTATTTATTTATTTATTTATTTATTTATTTATTTATTTATTTATTTATTTATTTATTTATTTATTTATTTATTTATTTATTTATTTATTTATTTATTTATTTATTTATTTATTTATTTATTTATTTATTTATTTATTTATTTATTTATTTATTTATTTATTTATTTATTTATTTATTTATTTATTTATTTATTTATTTATTTATTTATTTATTTATTTATTTATTTATTTATTTATTTATTTATTTATTTATTTATTTATTTATTTATTTATTTATTTATTTATTTATTTATTTATTTATTTATTTATTTATTTATTTATTTATTTATTTATTTATTTATTTATTTATTTATTTATTTATTTATTTATTTATTTATTTATTTATTTATTTATTTATTTATTTATTTATTTATTTATTTATTTATTTATTTATTTATTTATTTATTTATTTATTTATTTATTTATTTATTTATTTATTTATTTATTTATTTATTTATTTATTTATTTATTTATTTATTTATTTATTTATTTATTTATTTATTTATTTATTTATTTATTTATTTATTTATTTATTTATTTATTTATTTATTTATTTATTTATTTATTTATTTATTTATTTATTTATTTATTTATTTATTTATTTATTTATTTATTTATTTATTTATTTATTTATTTATTTATTTATTTATTTATTTATTTATTTATTTATTTATTTATTTATTTATTTATTTATTTATTTATTTATTTATTTATTTATTTATTTATTTATTTATTTATTTATTTATTTATTTATTTATTTATTTATTTATTTATTTATTTATTTATTTATTTATTTATTTATTTATTTATTTATTTATTTATTTATTTATTTATTTATTTATTTATTTATTTATTTATTTATTTATTTATTTATTTATTTATTTATTTATTTATTTATTTATTTATTTATTTATTTATTTATTTATTTATTTATTTATTTATTTATTTATTTATTTATTTATTTATTTATTTATTTATTTATTTATTTATTTATTTATTTATTTATTTATTTATTTATTTATTTATTTATTTATTTATTTATTTATTTATTTATTTATTTATTTATTTATTTATTTATTTATTTATTTATTTATTTATTTATTTATTTATTTATTTATTTATTTATTTATTTATTTATTTATTTATTTATTTATTTATTTATTTATTTATTTATTTATTTATTTATTTATTTATTTATTTATTTATTTATTTATTTATTTATTTATTTATTTATTTATTTATTTATTTATTTATTTATTTATTTATTTATTTATTTATTTATTTATTTATTTATTTATTTATTTATTTATTTATTTATTTATTTATTTATTTATTTATTTATTTATTTATTTATTTATTTATTTATTTATTTATTTATTTATTTATTTATTTATTTATTTATTTATTTATTTATTTATTTATTTATTTATTTATTTATTTATTTATTTATTTATTTATTTATTTATTTATTTATTTATTTATTTATTTATTTATTTATTTATTTATTTATTTATTTATTTATTTATTTATTTATTTATTTATTTATTTATTTATTTATTTATTTATTTATTTATTTATTTATTTATTTATTTATTTATTTATTTATTTATTTATTTATTTATTTATTTATTTATTTATTTATTTATTTATTTATTTATTTATTTATTTATTTATTTATTTATTTATTTATTTATTTATTTATTTATTTATTTATTTATTTATTTATTTATTTATTTATTTATTTATTTATTTATTTATTTATTTATTTATTTATTTATTTATTTATTTATTTATTTATTTATTTATTTATTTATTTATTTATTTATTTATTTATTTATTTATTTATTTATTTATTTATTTATTTATTTATTTATTTATTTATTTATTTATTTATTTATTTATTTATTTATTTATTTATTTATTTATTTATTTATTTATTTATTTATTTATTTATTTATTTATTTATTTATTTATTTATTTATTTATTTATTTATTTATTTATTTATTTATTTATTTATTTATTTATTTATTTATTTATTTATTTATTTATTTATTTATTTATTTATTTATTTATTTATTTATTTATTTATTTATTTATTTATTTATTTATTTATTTATTTATTTATTTATTTATTTATTTATTTATTTATTTATTTATTTATTTATTTATTTATTTATTTATTTATTTATTTATTTATTTATTTATTTATTTATTTATTTATTTATTTATTTATTTATTTATTTATTTATTTATTTATTTATTTATTTATTTATTTATTTATTTATTTATTTATTTATTTATTTATTTATTTATTTATTTATTTATTTATTTATTTATTTATTTATTTATTTATTTATTTATTTATTTATTTATTTATTTATTTATTTATTTATTTATTTATTTATTTATTTATTTATTTATTTATTTATTTATTTATTTATTTATTTATTTATTTATTTATTTATTTATTTATTTATTTATTTATTTATTTATTTATTTATTTATTTATTTATCTATCTTTATTACATCATGGAAATATAAAGTAGAATAAAAACTATAATTTACTACGAACCAATGAACAATGTTGCTATCGAAAAAGCAGTTTAAAACTGCGTGGGATTGGGCGGAGGACAATCAGGATCTGCACTTTCCGGAAAGAAACATAGGATTATCCTCCAATTCCATCAAAATTTCTGGATAGAAAAAAATGCAACAGAAAACCCGAGTAAAACGACTGAGTACAGGTAAAAAAATTTACTGCCATAAATCATAATACCTATGAATGTATGTAATTGCATTTCTCTCTATTCATTTGCAATCTTTCCCGTCCCTGGATCGATCAGTGCGTTGCGTAACGTGACACTTGCAGGGTACTCGAGTTCCAGATTCGTCAAATTAGTTACAAGTCTAATTGTATCTTAGTTTTTATTTCATGTGAAACATAACACAATATCGTGAATTATAATGGAGGATAGTTCACAATCAAATATTTATTTACAAGTTAAGAGTTACAATAATGTCAATTAGTTATTAGTTTTGTTTTGGGGCGTTGAAATATTAAATCCGCCCCTATATCTAGGTTCATTTATCGGAAATGATGACATGGTCCCTAGTTTGCCTCCAGAGAGTAAATTAGTTTATTGTCCTCCGCGTGGTCCCACGTAGTTTTCATGAGTTTTTTGACAGTAAAGTACATAGTTCAATATTGAGGAAATTTAATAGTATTGAGGACATCGTCTGAAACAATTGAACGATGCAACACAGAAAAAGCTTCGTGACCGAGTCCAACTGATTTGTGATTCACGGTTACATCTTGGAAAAGGTACAAATCTAATTGAAATTTCCGTTGGAATGTAGATAAAAGTAATGAAAAATTCCACGAAAAATTTCCCCAAGCTGAACTAAAAAATAATCTATTTCTAAAATAAATATTTTTCCATTATATGTAATATAGTATACAAAAAATAATTACAGCAATTACTTCATTTGAATGGCCAGTGAAGTATGTTTTTTTAAATACTTTAAAAAACATACTTCATATTTTAAAATTTGACTTTCCATGACAATTTCAGATATTTTAAGGATTTAACGCTATTATCGCAAGCGCTACATAAAAGAATGGAAATGGTCACGTTGATGGGAGGAGAGAGATAGGACGGAAGTGGCAACATAAATCTGGGTCAAAAGGGACCAAACAGTTTTGCGAGTTCTCTCCTAGAGTTGCGCAATTATTGAGGTAGGGGTAAGAGGTATCGTTAGAGGTGAGTTGTGGAGGGGAGAGAGGGTGTTAAAAATTGTAATTTTTGCGTTAATTAATGGACGGTAGCTAACCTAAGTGGTCACAAGAAGAACTAGTGGTGCAAAACCATTGCACATACTTTATCATACGCATTTCTCAATCTGGACTAGAAAGCGGTATTAAAGCATTCTATTAAGAGGGATGATTTTCACATGTTACTCTATATTTTGATCGTCTTCATTTTACCCAATTTCAAAAGTTTATTGAAGAAATATTTTACTAGCATTTATATAAAAGAATCTCTAATATACAAATTCTGTTTTTTTGTTTTTTGGGAGATAAGATCAGCAACATTTAAATTCTATTTCAAAAGATATATTTATTAATAAATATAAAGATATATATTATTAACGCGAGAACAAAGCCAGCAGACCATAAATATTCTTATATAATTTAATTAGGAACTAAAGAGTTAATTTTTTGCAATTTGAAATTTCAAAATTATATTAATAAACATTAATTGTATCTATTAATTATTTCGGTTACATAGGTGATACTGTTTGTTTTATTTACTTCCTGTTATTTCGTAACGCTGCTTATCTATCTCGTCAAAGAATTCTGTAAGTTCTAAAATATATTTTTAACAATAATACTATTTTTAACGACTGAAACTGCTATAAAGCATCGAAATTAAAATATCATGAAAATAAAGAAAAAGATTTATCAAACATTACCTTAAAAAACACGTAGCCTAGTTAATTCTTAAAACGATAAGAAATAATATAATATAACATCCTCACGCATCAAATAATATACACGAATATTAAATATGACACACAGCATGCACGAATTAACAAGAAAATCCGGAAAAAGGAGCAGTGGACACATCTGAAACGTAAGCTTACGCAGCAAAATGATGCAGCGTCATCGGATATGAGGTTACGACAAGTGTGTAAAGGTCGCGTGGGTGGAATCTACACGATACCCAGAGAAACATAACATGCAGACATTACTCTGTTCTCCTTATGAAAGTAACATTTAAAATTACACATCTGCAAACATATACTCTTTGGATTCACACCATTGGCAAACTTAATGCTACGCGCCATTAACATATATGTAATTACATTACATATGTAAAGAATACTAGTTTACTGTACCTGTGCTTCATCCATGTTAAATAATATTCAAGGTTCTTGAAATAGTAAACACATGCGTTGATGTAGCAGATATAAATTATTTTACTGCGCCTATACCAAACTTTCAAGCGAAATACCGCTAATGCGGATGTAATGCATTCTAATTCTACTTTACTTGCAAAAAATTTAAGCAAAATCGTTGGTCCAGTTTTTGAAAAATATTCAAGAATGTTCTTTGATCTCATGTGAAGTGCCCTTTGTGTTCAAGTAAAAAGAAAATCGAAAGCACGTGCATATGTCAGAAGTAAATTCTACCCTAAATACGAAAAATGAAAACGAAATATTGTTCCATTCGGTCAGGAGTGCTGCGCACAGACGGACGGAACGGACGGACTTCCAGACAAAAACCACTTTTTCGGGGTCTGCAAAACGGATATTTCCGCAAAAATCTCGTTTTCGAATTTTTTCACGATTACAATAATTTCTATATACTACGTATATGAGAAATTAACAATAACGCGCTTTGGTAGGTGAGGACGTGGGGCGTTCATGAAGTGTGTATGAGGCGGCACAACGACAGTGGGGGCAGACGGACACAGGCAACAGAGCAGGGCAAGCATGAAGATAAGGTGCAGGGACCCCCCGCGGTGGTGCGCTGCTGAATCACGTTCTTGGCTTCGGCAGTAGCAAACAATACTTCACACAGATAGAGAACGAGCAAAGGCGGCACAGGAAGAGGGGCCGGGGGTAGATAGACGGGGAAGTGGTGAGGATGGGTGCATGCGCGGGAGCGGGTGCAGGTTACGGACCTTGTTTCTGTACTCCAAATCGTCACAAAACAGAAAATGGCGAGTACGATCATTAGAAATTATAAGACTTCCTAGGGTAAAAATGCGCAATGCACTCACCTTCGATAAGCATACATTACATTAATTATGCTATTCATAATCACTAGGTATCTTAAGCCGAAAATGGTAATTGTTTTACTGTGTCGTTACAAAAGTAATTATGATTCTTTAGGTGAAGAAAAGAACAGGCCATTATGCAACGTAAAATTGCATTTCACAAATTATTTACCGTAAGGAAATATGTGATTTCATTTGATGATCTATTCCATTCTGCACAAGATTAATCAACACACAGCGCAATATTAATAAAATTGAAAACATCTTTTAAATATCCTACAAGTGCGGGTATAAATATTTCGTTCCACAATCTCACCATCGTATTTTTCTAGACGTCAGTTGCACAAACCCCAAATCGAGTGCAAAAGAAAGAGCAGAGCCTCGTGGGCTACCATGAGTCGCCTCGCAGCCGCAAACTGTTCCGTCATCAGCTCACATTACATCGGGCGCAGTATTAGCCCCGCTTCATTACAAATCATTATATTAGTAAAGCATTGTTCCCGCAATGCAATCATAACACCCACGCCCCCAAACCGCGTGAGCTCGGCCTTCGCTCCAACCTCCATTCTTCGTCGATCCCTCCACGTTGATTTGCTTTTTCATTTCGTGTCGACAAACAGCCTTCATGTTTCAGTTGACTCAGCGCTTTTCGGAGGTAAGGAGGAAGTGGCTTCATGGAGCGAGAGCTTAGACACGAAGCAATGGATCAGCGGGGTTGGTTTTCTTCCATGTGTTTCCACTTTAATCTCCTCTTGCACGATTTTGTACGAAAATCAAGCCTTCACAGGTGACAAGCAAGTTGTCGGATAGACCTGCCATCCAGTTGCGATACTGGTTATTTAATAATGCATTCTTTGTGCTTGGTTCTACCAATATTAACTTTTTGGAGGAAAATTACAATCAAAACTCCACCATTGGGAAGGACATCAAAAGCACTGATTGTTACATATCAACCGCGTCCAATCAGGATGATGCCCCCAATCGAACCTATTTAACCAACGCGGGACTCGTTCTACCTCGCAGAGTACGACAGCGACTTAGGTCTGTACGACTCTCACATTGCCCTGAAGAAGGCCACAGCATGATGGCCGAAACGTTGGTAGTTTTGTCTACTAAGACGCGGTTTGTCCCGGACAAACAAGTTCATGAGGAAGAAAATGTTTGCTTTATTATATATTTGCTACTTTAAAATTTTGGATTGTTACATTTTTCACATAATATTCGGAAATAAACTATATCAGAAGCAGCGAAAATACAAAGAAACAATCATATTTTTTGTAAATTTAGTGTATTGCTTATTCTTTGGAAACAAGCATTTAGTAAACAGGAAAAGGTCGAGAAAGATTTGAATAAAAGCTCCATGTACAATAACACGACTTAAAATAACAGCAGCTTGTCCGTTTTTATTGACATAATGTCCACTTCATTAATCGGGTCAACGGTAATATCCCAGTGACATCACAGCAAGAGTGCCTAGTTAATAATAACTTCTGACATTTCTGACATTCACCCGATATAGAAAATGTGGGAGTAGCTGGATATTTTTTATTTTTATATTAGTGTGACAAAATGTAAAATTTTAAAGTAAATATTTTTTCAACACTTTTTCTACATTCAATTATTAACTTACTATTCATTTATGAGGCATAATGGATTACCAATGAACAATTAAACCTTTATAGACAATTTACCTCACTGCATGACTTTAAACAACTACGAGCAGTGCCGGATGACGAGTGGCGAATTTATAAGAATTTAATATCTGGGCGACTGATCTTCGCTCCAATCAAAATTACATTACACGTTAATCTTTCAACAATTCAGCGACATGTTGCATAACATGATATACGCCTTTACTGTGAAAAGCGGAACGAAAATAGTCCTGAGTCAGACTGATACGAGAAGACAGAAGGACGAAATGGCAACCTCAGGTTCAAGAGTTTAGCGAATTTACCCTTCTCGCACCAGGGGGACTTTCTCCGAAAAAAAGACGATATTATTCAGAACACTTCAAGACACATTTTCTCTTTGAATTTCAAAAAAAAAAAAATGTTTCAGCCTTTCTCGAGAAAAAAAACAGACCGGATAAATTTTAAACTTGAGCCAATATTAAACAGTAAGACCAGTCGCGCCACGCCACAGCAGGACCGACCCTACCATACGGTGAATGGAGCGACCGCTCCAGGAGTCAAATTCCGGGGGCCGCCTCCGCGGTAAAAAGGAAAAGGCAATTTTTTTTTTTTATTCGCTCTTCGCTTTTCGATATTTTGCATGCGAGCGTATGCGTATAATGTGAATGATGTCAATTATTGAGTCGCGGTTGTTTCTCTGTGGCGCCACTCCCCGCCTCTGAATCATTGTTGCCGCTATTGTTGTTGGCAGAATTATTGCCGCCGTTTAGTCTGCCGAATCAACTTCCAAGCGCCGTCACTGCTGAGCGTGCGGACATGTTCCCGTGCTTTCTGCGCCTTTAGGCCCCTTAGAAGATTCCGAATAGATGATTCACAAAGATATATCGATGCAAACAACGTGAGTAACATTTGTGCACAATTGTTGACAGTTTTATATTTTTCTGGAACCATTTTCCAAAATCCCGCCTTCCCTTTTTTCTGTAAAAATTGCATCCAAATTTGAGCCATTTTTAAATTCAACAAATTCGTCAAAAAGCTGAACATAATCATATCTAAATGCAGCTAATTGTGTTATAGATGACATTTCTAAGAGTCAAGGAAGAGACAACTGTCAAAATTTCCTTATTCTTGAAATCTATTTTTCAACTATTTCGATACAAAAACTAAATAATACAAAATACAAATGTCAATGTAATCTTCCTTGGCCTTTTCTTAAACATAGGAAAACGATGGACTATTTGATTTTGCTTGTCCTGGTAACAAATATTTAATTTTTCTGTCATGTTGCATGTGTTGTAAGGTCACAACGTTTTTCTGTAACGATATTTCGGGATTGGAACATTCAAGAGAAATCGTGTAACCCCTCCCGTTTTTCAGGAACTAGCATGTTTGCTCGCCACCACGTCTCTCCGAGTTTAATTCCCAGTGGGGTCAGAAAAAAATTCCCAGTTCAAAGCAAACTCTCCTTTTTCTATCCACCTCCTACTATTCCCAATATCACAAACTCTTACTATTACTGACTACGCCTGCTAACGTCCCCACGCGGGCCAAGTTGTTGGTAAATCCATGTAACTGGCCCACCTATTAGCAATAAACCTACCTCCTATCCCCTATCATGCCATATAGATGGCTTCAATGGCACGCTTCATTTACCATTTACAAATACAGCAAATCAAAAAAAAATTATGTGCTTGAAGAAATTCTTAGGTAACGATAAGGGTCACCCAAAAGCAGTCCTTCAGATCTTATTGTAAATAAGGCAAGGTACGTTCCCTAATATTTAGACAGCTTTCCGTATTTTTGGTACCATTCCGGTTACAGTGGCCAAAGATGCACGGAGCTATACTAAGTTTAACCTAATTAAAACATACCTTAGGTCGACTCTATCAGAAGACAAGTTTTCTAATATTTCCATTGAAAATGGTATAGCTCAGACATTGTCATATGAGATAGTAAACTTACAAATGCAAACGTTCGTTAGCTGAAATTTACTTAAACTTTGTTCTCCGGATAATTTAAGTAGTTTAGAACTTTATAAGCATTGTTACGTTAAGTAGTGAACATAAATAAGTACCAGTACCAAAGATAATTATGCCTCTTGATCTCATCAGAGAACGTTGACAAAACTTGGTTTTAGTAATTTGTAAATAAGATTTGTTTGTAAAAGTGGTGATTACTTTAGAAAAGATTGCTTGCTTGCTTGCTTAATCGGTACTTCAGGCATTGATGCCTATACCGTACATCATGATTGGAACAGCGTTCCATTCATGATGTTTTTCAGCTTGAATACCACAAGGGCTCGCCACACCTCTTTAGAAATGTAAAGTAATTTACCTTGATAACTACATAATTGTTATTCATTCTACATCAACTCTTCTTATAGGTACTGTGAGCAGTACAGTGCCAACGAGAAGGGATGTTTTCAATCAGGATACACTAGATAGAAACTTATGTTACCGAGATCTTCCATACTCGCACGACTGGATTCACACTTAATATATTAAGGGCAAACAAGGGGGGACGCCATAGTTGGATCTCGCTCCATCCTAAAACTACCCTCGGGCCGGCACTGGGCCCCAACGCTGATGCCCTCCCCCCTCTCGTCGGGCCTGCTCCTTTGTCGAATCAATGGCAAAGCTGAGACAAGAAGACGCGAAACTCGCGTTACAACCTGTGTACTTACAAATTCACGGTGTCATTCTCTCGCAAAACAAGAAGTACGAAAATACACAGCAAAACGAAGAGGAAAAGAAAAAGAATGATGCGACACATGGAATTGGGACTCCCGATGAGAGTCGTAAGTTGCGGTTGCAAATGCAGCCGAACAGCATCACGGAAGAAATAATGAAGCAATTACGCAAATGCCAAAGGCTACCACACATTGGACTCATTGGATGTGAAGTTCCGCTATTCGGGAAACATTAAGACCTGTTCGGCAGTCGAAAACAAGCCTCAATTATTGAACGCAATGTGTAAGAGAGTACTTCCCACGATATTTCCAACGAAATGGCCACAACAGAGAAACAAAGTACACAAAATAAAGGAATAAAGAAGTGATAAATCAAGATGCGGTCTAAATTTCCAGTTCACACAAGCGCTCGCTGCTTGTAGCATCCGAGCGGTTGTCGACTGTAGTTCTTAACGAGTTGCAAAAAAATTTCATCCCGATGTTTCTACTTACGAGTCATTTACGTGTTACGTTGTGCATTCTTTTAGCTTTTCTGAAACCCCTAATGTCATATTTAGTCACAATATATTGATTCCTGACTATCCAATGTACCGTACCAAATTTCATGGATTATTGAGGAAGCAAATACGCATTTTCTTATGAAAGTATCAAATAAATAATTATAATATTCTTAGCTAATAAAACTACTACTATCGAAAAAAATAGATTCTAGTTTTTTTACAATCGAGATAATAAACATACGATCCAGAAAATCTCGACATAAAATTTAGTGAATCAAATCGAACATTGGTCTATGCGAAGTAATTTTTAAAATCATTATTCACTTTCTTTCAGATAAAATATTATTTTGTTGGCAAATATTTTGTAAATATTTTTTTTACTTAATTATTTTTCAAGAATTTATCTTAAAAAATGCTGAAATTAATTTTTAATGTTTAACTGCTTTGTTTCTACTAGATTAACGTAACTTAAATTTGTTAAATTCGAGCTCTCATGTTGTCTTCCGGGGTATATTTTATCAAGAGCAAACTCTTAAGTTTGTATAATTTCCATATTCCTAGTAGAGACTTGTCTTATAATATTTTCAGTGCCTGTGCCACAATTGTGTGACTAACATACTCAAAACTCATATCAAGAATACTGTTATATCATGTATTGTACAAATACTGTAATTGGTTGGTAAAATAACTTCCCAGTGCCACAATGAATCAGTAGTGGTACGGTACAAACTTGGAACCGCCAGCTCAACCAACTGAGTGATCAAGCCGCCATGGAAACCAAACAATGGAGGTAATATTTTGCGTGAACTGGGTCGAATTTACTAATTGTTGGATGAAAAGAAGCAACAGATGATTGAAGCATATAAACTTTCTAAAATCAAACCACATATTAGACACTGAGAGAAACGATGTAGTAATCTTGACCAAGATATTTCAATCAAGTTGGGACGAAAAGAAATATAGCTCACAGTACCCATAGAAATCTCTTAGATTGCGGTGAACCTCACCGCCAGGTAACGGATTAATTATGTTATGTTGAATGAAAATGGGAGACGGGATCGAGATTCGAAATCGGGACCTTGAGCTTAGCGCGCTCATGCGCTTACCGACTGCGCAGTCGGTAAGCGCATGAGCGCGCTAAGCTCATGGTCCCGAGTTCGAATCTCGGTCCCGTCTCCCTTTTTCATTCAACATAACATAATTAATCACAGTACCCAGATTTCATGAACAATATTCGAAAGATAACTGGGAAAATCACGTCATAAGGGTAATTTTTTAAATCCCTAAGTGGAACTTGATCAGTGGACCCTGAGGTAACGAGATCAACGCGCTAACCCACATGTCATACGCCTCGAAGTCACCGCATGAGGAGAAGAAATTTAGATCTACGTAAGTTACAATCAAGTAAAGTCATTGTTCTTCAAAGTAAAATTCTAATTTGAAATCAAACTTTCTCAGGGAAGGATTGAAATCTGTAATAAATTTCACAATGGTTGCAATAAACAAACTAGAAAAGTAATGATACAAACTCTTTCGGACTAACATAAAACTGAACTTGAATTTAAGTAACTTGGCAGTTCGCATACACATCTGGGTAAATTTTGTTCAACGGGTAATCACATTTCCTGAACATATTCTCCAAAAAATGTGTTAATAAGACTCGAGTAGATTTTCCCATTAATTTCGGCGAAAATGAATCTAGGTGTAATGATAAATATTTATCAGTTGGACTTCGTTCCAACGTTGCTTCCAATCTTGGGAAGGTTAAACAAGAAATGTATCTCGGTAAAAATAAATTATTTATCCCTCATACATACAGTATTTCTTGTTTGTCATAAATAAAATAAAATCACTTTCATTGCATTGAGCTGAAGTTTAATTCGTCCAATTCTCCGTCTTAAACTTCAATTACAAGTCTTTGATTATGCTACTTCTGTAGCCTCGACTCATTATTAGTCATATTGAAGCTATTTGTTCCTTCTTATACTTAACATATTTAAACCATACATTGAAACTTTTATTATTTGAAGATGTTGAGCAGTTTGCAATTGAGAAGAGCATCAGGAAATAAATTATTTTAACAACCGTAACCTGTTGGATAATGTTGTGTAAAGTGCTCGCTATTTACGAATTACATCAAAGCTGCAAGTGCCAGAAAAGTATGAATTGTTTGGAACCTTGTTAATCCGGTTCTGGATAAATAAACGTCGTTACCTATCATCTCATAAGATATAAAAATGTTTCCATGCTTTTAACGTTCGATGTTCGTAACTTTTCTAGGCACTATCTATGTATAAATGGACGTGGTTATGTATGTATGACTGAGTTGGTATCCTAATGACAGCTTTCATGAAGGAGTTGGTACCCTAATCCCCTTCAAAGTAAATCCCTTGCGCTTACACTCTCTTAGCCCACCGAATCTTCCACTTGTAACGTCGGCGCCAGGACACGCCAGCAACTTGACCAATATTAATATTGTTTTGTGTTTGTAAGCAGGATGCTGTTAAGCATAGAACAATAGTGACCGGCCCGCGCTAAGAAGGAACCAGTGCAACGAGTTTTCCGTGTTGAGGCATTGTTCCAAATAAACCTTTTCATCTTAAGGAAAGTTTATGCCAAGGTAATGAAAACACTAATTCTACGAAGAAAAGAAAGGAGCTACCCAGGTGTTTGCGAAGCGCTAGGGTGACGCGTATAGCGAGGCTTCCTCTACGACGCGTCCTCGGTATTCCTGGAAGATGCCGGTCTGGGGGTGGTGAAAGCGTGGTCAGTCGCTGATCACGTGACATCTGAAACCCGATATATTGAGAGGTGTGCACCCTCTCGGGGATTCTTTCTGTACAAGGGACCGTATAGAGATCCGTCAGCGCTGTTTAGCGTCTGTCATAAGTTTTGGTCATGTAGACCAGTTTGTTTCATTAAGGCCGCAGCGTCAGATTAATGTATTCAGTGCTAGGTGCGAGATGCAGCTATATTTTATATAACAAGATTTTTTCTAGACAAAGATCATTTCCTGTATTGATGATTTTGGGAGTTGGAGTTTATAACCAAGTCAGATTTTATGTAATTTATAATAAACCATTATTTATTATTATTACTCGTGAGTTTGGTTGCTCGGGAAACCGAGCTGGTGGCAGCGAGAACAACGAATCCTTTACTAGTGACGTGGTAGGTGCACTAGCGACTACGTCATAGTAATATTTAAGTGGCAACGGTGGATGTCAGAGTATACGGCAAACATCGGGTGTCACAGTTTGGTGGCAGCGGTGGGATGTCAGAGTATACGGCAAACATCGGGTGTCACAGTTTGGTGGCAGCGGTGGGATGTCAGAGTATACGGCAAACATCGGGTGTCACACACTGTCCAAAAACCTTCTGGAAGGTTTCTTTTGGAATGGTGTGCTTCTATGCCGTCGCGTTATGCAGTATCTTTCCTCACCTCTCAAAACGGGATCCTTTCAATGACGTCTTCAATTTTGGAAACAGCCAAAGCTCTAAGGAGCCATTTAGAAACCATGTCTGATAAGTAGGAAGGTTGGCGAACAACACGAAATATTTAATCGAAAAATACGAATATTTCTGTTTATTCCGTGGTTTTTGGAGCCACTTATACGAATAGTGCCATGCCGCCATTTAAGTACATGTTCAACACCTATATAAATACTCCTAACACTTCTAGGGGTAAAGTGGTTTGCTAAGCTAATTGATGACTGTTATGATGCATTTGAGGTCGCCGTGTTCCTCTGACGGGTAACTTTATGTTGCTTGCTCAAGGGTGGTTTCACCTAAGGATTTATTTATTCATGCTCCTGGAGGTGAAACTAATTTGTTTTACATACAATCAAGTTTTAAATTAAATTTGCATTATTATGAATTTGTAGAACTTAGATTGTACACTTATGTTCGTAAAAACCAGTAAATAAATTATTTTGATTTAACAGTATAGATAGATTTAATTTTTATCTTCAGTACAAGGAGGTTGGATTAGGTAAAAACCTAGGCAACGGCGGGTTATCAGCTAGTCAAGAATAAATTAGCTATTCTTCACATTTTTCTAAAATGTTTGCAAGAGTTCATACTAGTAGGATGCGTTATTCTTGCACAGTAGCCCGTGAAAAGTACAAAATAATGTAATTAAAGATTATGGAACAATCCAACCTTTCCGAAATGAGAGCGTGAAGAGAGAGTGAAAGCACCTGACATCTACAATGGACCAAATACTTTATTTTTGACGAGCAAAAAAAAGCGAGCTGCCAAATCCATTCCAATCTTTTCAAAACATCCTCTCCCTAATCAACAATAATACTCTCTTGTGAAACTACTAGAAAATAAAAAGAGAAGGGTCCATTGTGCGCGGTGGAGAGTGTACGAAACGGCGCGGCGAGGAAAAAGTGTGGCGAAGGAAAATTTATTCCAATGTTGTTCGCAATTTAAATTCGTCATTAGGGAGAAGTAACGCGTCATTTATTCCTTGACGCAGCGGTATGGTTTCGCAAGCTTTGGGCAGCTCATTAGCTCGCGAGCTAGGGGACTCGCTCAGCGGGCAACGCACCGGCTCCGATCGTTTCGTGGCGCTCACTGCGATAGGCGAGCGACCAACGAGCAAAATTACACTTTTTATTTATTAGAAGTGAAATCTCCAGTTCGGAGTAGCACGGAAAGGAGCTTTGAAACAATGCAAAAGAAATTGGGAAACACCAACGTAAGACGTAGTTCACTTGTTTACCACCAATAGAGCGCTCTGATATCTCACATGTTCTTTTTTTTTTTCGGTCATGTCTTGGTGGCAGTCACTTCGTTATCAAGGGCTACGTGAAGTAAGCTGGAATTGATTTTTTATTATCAACCCATGCGAACGATCTTGGGCTTAAATGAAAGGTCTGAGTTCGCTCAATTTTGCTCAAGAATTTTGGTTTTTTTAACAGTTAATCAATGAAAATTATTTCTACATTTTCGACATTTCGGCTAAGCGTAAATCCTATTAATATGATCAAGGAATAATGAAACAATGTATTTTGACCTTCCCCCACTTTGCTCACCCACTACTTTTGAGTGCAATAGCTTGTATTTGTAATAAAATTTAAAAAATTGAAACATTGTTTACTATGCATGCACGTCGGCATTTGTTACATATCCGTCAGAGAATTAGCGCGTAATTTGAATTGTCACGGTACCACTACAACATAAATAAGCTCAAGTACTCCGTCAGTATAGATTTCGGGGTCGCTGACATGTATATTGACACTATGCCTTATGAAAACTAGTTCATGCAAATCAAAGGAGTTTGAGTCGCTTAGCACATTGATTATAAATCAATTCCTTTCTTGTACATTAAACTGATGAACGTAATGTTTTGGAAACGTTTATCCTGTAAAATTGGACTTTAAGATGTGTACGACGGTCTCAACCATTTATCTTGCAACATTTGCAGCCATTACAACAACAGTTTTATGTTCCTTAAGATGTCTACGAGGTCCTCAACCATTTACTTCTAGAGAGTAGCTTTTAAATTGTATTTGAGCTTGTTTATGTTGTTTTGTTTATTGTTATGTCGTTTTGTTAATCGTGGCAGAATTCAAATTATGCGCTAATTCTCTATCGTAAATGTAACAAGTGCCGACACGCATGCTATTAAACAATGTTTCTCTATATTTTATTTTATTGCAATAAACAAGTTATTACACTGCAAAGTAATGGGTGAGCAATGTTGAAAAGGTTCAAAAGCATCGATAAAACAAAGTTTAATTATTCCATTAACAAATTGACAGGGTGTACGCTTAACCGGAAAGTCCTCAATTTATTTTTAAAAATCACTGATTAACAGTTAAAAAATTAAGGGTGAGCAAAGTATAAATTTGCCTGAGCAGAACTGAGCAAAGACAGGCCATCTATTTAAGTCCAAGAACGTTCGAAGCGCATGTGATTAAGAAATCCCATGTGACTAATTTCACAGAGTCCAAGTAAAAACGACTTAAAAATTCATTTATTTATTATTTATCCCCAACTGCTATTTATAAATTACATATTTTTGTACTAACAGAACATAACTAATCTACGTATACCTCGGGTAATATTTTATTAAGTATGTCTGAGTAATAAATGTAACTTATACACCAAACACATCATTTTACAATTTCAAATGCTCCTCTTTTATAAGTTTTCCCAGTTGTTTGAAATAATTAGTGACATATGTGGAAATAATCAAAGAGAAGGGAAAGACAACATGGACGAAAAAAACTGCGAACATACTCATCTCTTGAAAAACAATGTATTTTATTGAAACAAGTTAATAATTCATTTATTAGTATTCAGCTAGGTCCCAGAAACGAAACATCCAAACTTCAATGAAATGTATATTTTAAGACTTCCGAAAATCTGACGTAAGTGGATAAATTCACAATAAATTTCTGACGTTTTCTAATATATTCAGTCAAAATATCGCCTAATAAGAGTGAGAAAAATCTAAATTGAACGGGTTGTCATTATTTCTCCAGATACAATACAATTCCCAAGCTCACTGAACATTTCGCGGGTTCCACGCATGACTTCAAATTAATTATGTATTTGTGGCGTGAGAAGTTCCAGAAAAAATATACGAAACTAAGTGGTTTTTTATAACACAGAGATAAAATATTCCTAACTAAAGAGTATCATAAGAATGAGGGCGTAAGTTAAAAATTAAAGCCACTGAAAAAATGTAAGAGCGAGAGACTTTATCATTTGGAGGTTGATCTACTGGTCACTAACTGGTTGGATCAAACATTAACACTTGCTGTATGGTCATGAAATACGCGGCAGGGATAAGACCAATGCAGTACTTCGCATAAACACTGAACGAGTTGGTTGGGACACTCGTGTATGGATGTCAAACTTGGAAGAGAACTGCAAAGGGTGATGTAAATGATGTAAAAAATGGAACAAAAAAGCAGACTAAGAACAACGGTAAATAAAAAATCAGTTTTATTGTTCTTTTCGTATTGTTTAAAGGTTAAATGAACCCTCGAATCTTGAGGTAGATTTCCCTAACATATCTTGTCTCTTCGTAGCATGTGTAACTTACAGAGCATAGAGAAACCATTCCCAAAATAATATATGCTCTGGTCGGACGCTACTGAGCTTGACACATAAATCGCATTAGGCACACTCATTACATTAATTTTCTTTGACACTAAAAAGTTTGTGATTACACGGTTTTCAGGCAATCCATTTTGATGCTTGGTATGCGTACCCTGTTGAAAAAATGCAATTCAATCTGTCTGTCAAAACAAAATTAATAGATTATTCATAAATCCTTCCAGGTAACTAACAATTCAATGTTATTTTCCTTCAATAAATATTCTCGATACTGCAATACTATTTCGAAATAATGCTTAAGACGCTCTTCGCCAAGTGAAAATGGGAATGTTTTCAGACTTCGTGTATTCATGATCATCGATTCGATTCAACGAATCTTAAAATGAAGCATGTAAAGATGTAACAAAAGAAAAAGGTATGCTTTTGTTTCCATCTCCGGTTCTTTTCATGAACAAATATCTCTGACGCAAATTATCTTATGTTAAAAATTTATAAATATTACGATGTTGATCTTGACCAATATATATTATATAACGGAACGATCTATTCGAGGATTGGTCATCAATAAATTTTATTTTCGTTTTTGACCTACACCGGGAAGGTTGTAGAGATGTAGTGGGTTATATTTAGAGGTAATGTCTTGTGGTAACTGATGATGGTGTGGTTCCATATCATACAGGTATGTTGTTTTATATTATAATAAGACTTTTTGGGTATGTTTTTGAAACAGTTATTTCATAGTTAGATAGTGAGTAACCATTGATATATTGTTTGTGTTGATAAGGTGTTCCAAAGTTGTATTAGAAATAATGTAAATTGTTTATGTTGTTTGTAGCCCTGATGAAGGCAAAATAAATTGCCGAAACGTTGGCATTGTAAAAAGATCTTGTATTGATGACCAATCCTCAAATAGATCGTTCCGTTATAAAATTATAAATATGTTTTAAATCACGACATTTACGTACAAAAGAAACGATTGAAGCGAAGAAGAGAAACAGAATGCACGCAACGGAATCACGTCTACAGGAATTTTTAGTTAGTCCACGTCCATTAGCATTCGCGAATAATTTACCTCATTCTAGGGGAAGACCTCTTTTCATTCCAAGTCCATTTCCATACTAGAAGCTCATAAAAAGTGAGGTGCAGAAAAACATACCTCTCCGTACAGAATTCATGCGCTCATGAAAAGGGTAATAAACATCCCGACTCCAGAAAACACGGCTTTGTGCCTCGAAAGAGCGAAGGTCGCCAATGACTGTGTTCCAAATTTACTATAGCGCGCGGAGGAGAAACGCTAGAGCGGCCGGCCTCAAGGAGAGCGGCAATTATTTCCGTGCCTCTGCCGCCGGGACGCTTTGTTCTTTCCCCCAGGCGACAGCGACACAATTCAGAAATTCTATCTTTTCTTGCCTCTTTAATTCTCCGCCTCAGTTGGGAGGTTCAAACATGAGAGTAAGGGAAGAAGGAAAAATGGATAAGCTACACCAAGCATCTTGACCGCAACGCAGCTATTAACTATTGAAAAAAGCTGAAGACTAATGAAAAGGAATTTGGAAAAAAATGTTTTATTAGTTCCCTAAATGTGGAAGATCAGATACGCTTTTGAACATCGTAAAGTCTGCTGATGATTTCTAGACTTCTTTTTGATTCCTTCAAATATCGAAACTGATGAGAGAGCTCAATTGTTTCAATCACTCAAGATGTAATCAAAAATACACCCGTAGACTCAATAAAAACGTTAAATTAGATTTTTTAAGAGCGTCTCATTTCTTAAGCGTATGACTATATGAAATACATTAGTTTATAAAAGAAAATAAGTGACGAAATCGGTGTTTCAAATTCGGAGAAATAACGTGTAATGATTTTTATTATGCTATGCCCTCATAAACGTATCTCTCTACACCAATAAATGAATTAGGTCAAGGAAGGAAGCAAGTCACCATAGACAATTACGTACACCAGTCAATATTCCGTTGTTCACTCTCTGAGTTCTCACTGAACCGATTAATCTAATAATTTTTCCAAAAAAACTTTACATAATAACCCAATTATTTTTTTAATACTGTTAGTAAGAATGTGTGATATGTTTCGTTGCCCTCTTTGACAAAATAAAGGGGTCCTCAATAAAGTTGTTCATCACGATGGAAAAGTGAAGGGGAAAACAATAGACTGTGTTCCATTCCACAGGCTCCTGATTTCTGAATTAATTCGTGGAGTGATTAATAGGTTAGTGTAGAACAGAGGTCGGCAACCTATGACCCGAGGGTCACCGAGTGACCCATTTGATAATTTCAATTGACTCACTTTAGTTCCGAAAATAAAGTATAATATATAAAAATTAATTATAAAACATAAACAGGAAACAAACATTTTGAGAATTAAAAAAATTGAAAATAGAATCTAAGAACAACATTTTAGTTCGATTACCATGGATCTTAAACACATAAGTGTTTATGTATATAAGATCTATGTCGAAAATATCTCTGACCCAAACGTCTCTTTAATACTCACATTTTGGTTGATTTTGACCCGCGACCAAAAAAGGTTGCCGACCCCAGGTTCGGTTATTTTATAACATTCCTAACCACCATTCCATAACATGTTTATTAAATTACTATGAGATAGGTGTCTTTGAGAATATAAATCCTTATGTATTTAGTAAAAGGTAAGTAGTTTTCATTTTCAATCGAGTTTCTTCACTGAATCAACAAAACTACTTTCTTCGTGCATTTAATTATGTTTACAAAAATAAACTTTTTTCGTCAATTTTTATCGTAGACCTTCGTCGCTTTACTTCATTTTCTCAATAGAGATCCAAGCTGGAACTTTTCATTAGAGAAATGGAGCTTCTGCACAAGAGTTGAATCCATGTGATCATCCCGTCGTCCAGCGCCTGGGGCTCGAGGGGCTCCTCACGAGGACGAGCTTCGGCTTCTCGCTGCGACGACGGGGCCCTTACAATAAACAGCGCATCGTTTATCTGCCAAAGTGGTTCTAATTAGCATAACCTGTCTTGAGTTGAGATCGCTTTCCGTTCGCGTCGCGTCCACCTCCATTTTCGTATCTCTTCCACAATTCCTTCCTTCCTTTCTGCGACATCTACTCCTCCAACATTCTCCCAAATACATTTCAACAGCCTCGACTATTTGAACGTCTTCGAATCAACTACTTCCACATCCTCAACAGAATAACAACGAACGCATATGCCTTAAGAACATCATCATTCTTCCAAAAATTGTATTTGCTGCCACATTCAAGAATTCAGTCAAGAAACGCGAAAACAATTACAATTTTCCCTTAGTCTTCACTTTATCTACTGAATATACCAAACAAACCGAATTATCAGCAAAAAAATCCTTAGCAATTCATTGTAACAACATTGAGGGGCTACATTGAATTAGCTCTTCACACTCATAAGTGTTAATAGGCAATGTGCGAATACCATGTACGAAGTTTCATAACAACGCCATTCATCCTGGAATGTAACATTTTGGCTTTATAAACATTTGCTTACCGCGTTACGCATTATACGCGTTACACTGGAAAGCAGTAGACCAGACCAAAAGCGAGCCGTGGTGACCTATCCAAAACAGACTTCTCTTAGTGGACCGGTGAGAACAACTATTTCGATTGAACAGTTATTAAGGAATCCAGTTTTACCCCCTACTGAAAATCGCCTAACTTTTCTTGTTAAGCTACAGCTGTACTGATCGCTCCATTAACATTTAGCTAATTACGTTAATTAACTTTAACATCCACCACATTAAGGCAACGTGCATTAACTATTCGTCTAGCAAATGTTAATGCACCTTGACTAAAGCGGCGAGCCCCGCTGATGCTCGAGTTTCATAATCATTCTTAGCACGGAGCTATGCGTGAAACAGGACTTGTAAATGCCCCATCAAATTGACCGACTAGGTTCTCTCATCCCTGTGAGGGGTACATAGCTATCTTGTCTACTCACCAAATGCGAGTTGTTTTTGGATTTTGGCGTTTACTCAAACACCTCATATCTTTTGCACGTCAAAAAGGGATACTAGTTCGATTCTCCAGACTTATCAGCATTCTCGATACGTAAAAATAATTGATCGTCATCTCGAGTCATCCCTAGGGAACGTGGAAATTTTTGCATTCAGCTAGGTAAACGCGAGGTCGAAATCACGAAGACGTAGTATTCAACCCCCACATATTTATTTTATAAAGTCACTTAGTAAACTGAAGTATCTTGCATTCAAGAATCAATTGCTGACGAGACGAAAATGTTTAAATTTCATCTTAAACGTAGGATATCACATCAATTGTAGATCAAGTTATTTGCATGTCCTAAGAAAAAGGGTACCGTGTCCGGCAACTGTTACTTCGGAAAGGGAGATACTCTTGTAACGTACTAGTCACTGTAAAACAGTAACCCTCACTAGAGAAAATTTGATTTTGGGTTCCAAAGAAAATTTTGACGAGAGAACAGAATATTTTATGCAATTTTTTCAACTACCAGTTTTCATGAAAGACTCATAAAGCGTACGTTCTGGAGATTCGATATTGTGTACTTCCCGGAACACTGCGAACTGTCCTATATCTCCACATCCACTAAGTATTAGTAGAACCAGAATAACATTTTTTCAAAGTGATACACTATTTACATAGGGTTCTCATTCCAAAAGAGTGCCTTAGATTATTGAATTCTTGATCATACAACAGGTACCAAGTAAGAAATATCTAGCCGCGAGAAGGATATTAATTCAAAGCGAACCCATGTATCAACTTAATGCCTGGGTAGACAAAGAAGAAGAGAAGGATCTGCATAAACTTCCAAATGAATGGTTCCAAGCACTTTTTACTCATTTTTGAAGAACATACCATATGAAGAGATAATTCACCTCTTGAAACCGCACAACCTTGTACTAAGCATCAATACAACGAATTTAATAACACAAAATTGCCTTGATTGGAAGCTAAGAGCGGCTCTAACAACCCAGTGACATTGAAATTTCGGCAAAGAAGTAGACGACGGGATCCCCCATGAGATGAAGACAAGACAGTCAAAGCAGCATCGCATGTGCAAAACGTTTCTCGTGTCGTGAGTGAATTCTGTTCTTCCTGAAATAAAACTGGTTTAATTACGCGGCCGGTTCTCGCGTCCGAGAGCCGTCACTAGCCGTCTCGACGGGTCGTTTTCGTCAGAGTCGTTTCACAAACACCGTTCGGTCGTTGGCGGTGTCCTCAAGGCCTGCCCAAAGGACACGCGGCATGAGATACTATCTCCTTTCGTTCCATCTGTATTCCTCCCCTCTCTTTAGACTCCTCGCATGAACAGACTAGCAAGAAGTCTCAAGCGAACGAACGAGCGATCTACAGAATCACAAAGAGAGTGAAAATGCTTTCCTATGAGCCATCCATCCTGTTCGACGAAAATGTCTATTTGGAATGCAGTAGAATCTCGATTAGTGAGCTGACGCGGATCAGATCAATCTCACATGTCTGAAAATGAAAAAAAAAAACATGTCAGATGAGTGCTGTTTATTTACTTGTTTCGGACTTTTGATAATACAATATGTTACAAAGGTACTCCAAGTTACAATAATTGAAAATGCCTCAAAATCAACGGAACGATAACATGAGAATATTCCTTGGCTAACAGAGTTACGAACAATTAGGATTCTACTGCACTTCAGTCTCGATGTCATAAAAATAAATGTAAAACGAACCTCGTAAAAATTTAGTCAAAAATTAATTTTCGACACCACAAATAACTTAAACAACAACACCCCTCAAAATGCCTGAGGACATGGACGAGAATACAGTCCTCGACTCGTTGAAAGAAAGGAATCATACAATCGATGCGACGAAGATACTTGAGAAAAATCCGAGAAAAACGGCAGTCGGTGCAGGTATATACGAATCAACGAGCGGGCATCAAAAAACTGCCGATTTTATATAATGGCAAGTACTTTCCCACAGCAATGCACGACGTGTTTTGGATAATTTATAAACCAAATTATATTTCTCGCTATCCATGATACTCAACACTACATAAAAAACGCCAGTAAAGCATGGTACCGTCAGAAAAGGAAAAAAATGTTCCTGCATTCGAAGGGGTTTCCAGCAAAATTCCCCTTCAAAATTAAAAAAAAATTTAAGTGAAGATAATTTGTTTCATAGAAGAGTGTTTTGTCGTTCATTGAAACGTGATTTTTTCACGATTCGTGAAGATGTAAACAACACAAGGGAACACCGAAATTAGTGTATCTTTGTAATATCTCAACTTTGAAACAATTTGAGCAACCAAAACGAAATAGAATGAAACAATATATGTAAACTCCGCATGGCGTATGATGACGTAATGTGCATAATTGTTTGAAATTTGTTAACATTTTCTTTTTAATTTTCCCCCTATTTTTGGTCAATGTTTGAGTTTTAAACATTTTCTATAGCGCAGGACATCTTCAAATAGACGAGTCCCTAATGAAGGGAAACGTTTCGTATTTTATGATTTTTCGAAGTAAAATGTTTTTAATAAGGGCGTGATAATTCGGGAAGCGACGAAAATTCATTCCACATTTGTTTTCGAGACGATTCCAATGAGCCCGTAATCAACTTTCTACAACAAGTACCTCATAATTTATACCAGTCAATCACAGTCTACGTCACCTTTATGTATAACATTACTCTCTGTAATTTAATGTAGAAACGGTAAGTCTATATTTGCACGATTATGAGGTCAACTTCAATCATAATAATACTACAGAAATAGTCGAAACCCAATCTATTATTCTATCTATGATACTCAACATTAAATCTATTAATTCAGTTTATTTTTTAGAGTGACGGATTACTCAATAGGCCAGACTAGGCACTGGCCCAGGGCCCCCGATTTCAGGAGTGCCCCGAAATTATTAAAGGGCTTTTAATTATTAAAGGGTCATACTGTCAAATAATAAGGGCTTTAGATTGTGTAACAGAAGACTTGTCTCAGAAGAACGAGACAAGGTATGAAGCAGAAAGCATAGCCTATTAGATGCGAACGATGGAATTTTCATTCTTGTAGGTAATATTGTGTTCTTTACTGGACAATTTTCGTTCTACAAGTAAAGCTTTACAAACCTAACAATTTATTTAAAGTCATGCGCTTTCATGTATGAATCCTTAGGAATAATATTAGACAACGTGAGAGACAAATTTGACGAATTTGAAAGTGAAACGAAGCAACTTTTGCCTGATGTAGATGTTGCTAATATTACATTGCGAAACCGAAGGCGGAAGAATCTGCCAAATGACGGCAGTTCTCCAGAAACTGTTTTTTCTCCTCGTGATAATTTTCGTGTTCAATGTTATTGTTGATAATCTTAAGAGCGAAATTGAAAGAAGAGGAAAAATTTATTTCAAAGTTTGTAACAGATTTTCATTTTCAAAAAAAATTAGTATTGACCGAAAGTAAATATATAGAAGCAATTTCGAAACTGATCGATTTTTATTCTGACGATATTGAAGATTTTTACACCAAGTTAAAACAGTTTCATCATTATGTCCAACTTAAATTTGAAAAAGTTCCATTTTCACATTCAGAATTATACGAGATACTTGTTCAAGATCAATTAGTAACCGGTTTTTTTTATATGTATAAATTGCACTACGAATATTTTTGACATTATGATTTCGAACTGTTCCGCAGAAAGATCATTTGCACAATTGAAACAATTGAACTCGCGCAAAGAGCAAAAATGGGTCAAGATTAGGTTTACTTTCAATTAAATTCTATATTCTGCGTAAATTGAACTTTGTGGACATCATTAATGAGTTCAGCAATAGAAAATGCAGAAAAAGTAATTTTTGAATAACATTTTACACTGTGTAGGTATTGACTTTTCTATGTTTTGTACTATTATACAAATGTTTAAAAATAAAAAGAATGTAAATAAACATTAATTGAAACATTAGTAAAACTGTTCGTTATTGTTTATATCCTACATTCCCAGATTTAAAGAGAATAGCGAAAGCTTATTTTTCGAAAGTAGGGGCCCCAAATGATTAAGTGCCTAGGGCCCCCATACTTTTTAATCCGGTCTGACTTTTTATTCATGAGACTAGAAAAAGTGCGACATCGCAAATGCCACATTGAAAGGTATTCATATTATTGTGAATACAAATAGTACTAGGTTGAAAATTTTGCTATCGATGTACGAGGCATATATGTTTAGTGATATCAGTAAATTCCATGATATAGCCGGTAGTTTAATGAGGATTTGGAGAGATATAATCTAAAACTATCAGTAATATATCGTCTGCAACATTAACGTATGTAAGTTCTGCCTCACTGGTCTCGCTCGAGTCCATGTCTCAGGGGCGCCGCCATTCTTGAGAACAAGAATGACGTGTGCCAAGATGATAGTGCGCTCATTTCCAACGCAACAGCAACTGTATTCCGCGTCTCTAGTGGACGGTTAGACAGACAGTCTAAGGCATGACCAGCTGACGCAGCGCAGGCTGTTTCTCCTGGGAAGGGGAATTCCTTTTAGTTTTCCTCCCTCAATTCACATCTATTTTCGACGCGTGGAGTGCCACCAAGTTGGGGAAAGGGGGAGGGGAAGGAGATTGCTCCAGGTCCTAAAAATAGGGTCTTAAGGGGGACCTCCAATGCTGATAGATAATATTTTTTTAATACCATGTCAATAAAAATTGAAAAGTTGTCACATAAAAAATTAACTAATTTGTCATCTTGTTTTCGGTTCAGACGAAGGGCTTCATAAGGATCAATTATGTCGATAAATAATTATTGATAAATTAAATCAAAACAATGCCTACTTCTTAAATTACATAGATAGTTTTATTAGAAGTGCCATGTTCTATATGACATTGAGAGAATTTAGCAGAGTTCCGTCCTAGCTATATCGAAAATTTCTCTATGATAGTACAAAGATCACCTGCTTAGCTGGGCAGAAAAGTGTTAATCCGTAAATCGGTAATTAACGATGTTAACATTTTGTTTAACCTTTTAACTTTTAAGTTAATTTCTCAAATCATTAACGCTTTTATTAACTTCCATTTCATTTACCTTCCGCTAACTTAAGTCCGTTAATTATTTTTAAGAATTGTTCGCGCGGTGGGTGGCGCAGCGCGCCTGGCCAGAAATTTATCTTATCTGGCAACATCTAAACCGACTCCGATCTGTTATTGTTTAAGGTCATCGGGGGTCCCAGTCTTTCCCGTGAAATGTCGGCAAATGCTCGGACATCATGTGCTTATGTCACGAATATCTAGGACTCAATGCCTCAGTACGGTCTGAGATTCCTACGCTATGGACCTGAAATTGCAAATGAGCAGTCCTCAATGGTGTGATGCAAAGTCATGGGAACAGGTGTTACTCAGATACGTTGACATGCGTCGTGACCATGTAATGAAGGTCACGCTGGGATTCAGGAATTCCATTCGCGAAAGCTACACAAGTACAAAGATTCAGTCATATAGCGGTTGGCGGCGGTCTTCTTCCCACTTCTGATCTCACCCTCCGACTAGTGGACAGATCTTGAATTCAAATCTACAGAGCGAGCGAAACCGAATAGAAGTTTTTTCATAAATACTTTTTTATTTGCAATTTGTTCGAATATCGAACATGTACAAAAGTTTAAAAAGCACAATTGAATAGAAAAAATAATTATTTAGTAGACGATTTTGATGTATTTCCGTTAAGTGCTTTTACAACGTAACTTAACTGCATATTTCGCGCAAAAACATTATGTGGGGTAAACGTTATCTCTCCCAGATGAAAATTTTCATATGTTAATATTTATGAAGGGAAAAATGCACCTTATACATCTTGTATGAGGAATATATTATCTTCTTACTTCAAATACAATAAATAACAAACACAAATGTAACATGTTTTTATTTACCTTCTCTACCCAGCCTAGCATAACTGCAATATACCTACGTTGCGTATCTACAATATACGTACATTATAATGAACTATTGCGTGTTTGATTAACTATAATAATTATCCTCTATTATAACTAACTATAAAAATAGTTAAAATACATTCCTTTCATAAAATATTGCTTAAAAACATTTTTATTAAAAAGTTGGCCAATAAGATGTGTTTTATGGCAAAAAAGGGAAAATTGAACAATTTTAAAAGTCTTCAAATTGGAATTTCAAATAAAATAACATATTCTTACGTATGCTCACAAGAAACTATACAAAAAAACCAACAAATCAAAAAAATTTGCCCTACGATGATTTTTCATAAAATGGCGGCAATTTGAATTCGTTTCGAAAACTGCCGATTGTGGCGGTAAAAATCCAAATTTCTTTAAGAAATATTAACCACTTATTTATAGCATTAACATACACGTTTTCTTCAACTTCTCCATGAAAATCCGCTGATTGTTTAGTAATTTATTGTAGTTTTAATAAGAAAAAAACTAGATTTCATACATATTTGTTTCTTGAGGTTAGGATTCATTTTTAATGTATTTATACTGAATCAGTTCGATAGTTTATTCATTCAAGAGTATTTTGCATCTTTTATTTTTCTACGACCATTAGAACCGGAGATATTCAAATAATAGTGTACAGCGATGCACTAAAAATGCACATTTATGCAATTTTCTCGCGAAGTTCCAGTCCGATTTTGCAAAAAGTTTTGTTTTGACTTCATCTTAACATATGTAATGAAAAAATTAAAAAATCCTACTTAACGGTTACATCCTTTGACTTTTTTATGTTAAATTTCCCTCTACTAGTGGTAGTCCGAAGAGTTGGAGAAGGATTGCGGCAACGCTTACAGACCACCGTCGCCGTCAACGTGTGGGCCTCCAAAACTTAATATTACGAAATACAGGCATGCGAGTTATTTCACTAGACGTGCAACACCATATTTATATTTCCTTTACCATTGATTAACTTTTACTACGGTAGAGGAAATATAAATATGGTGTTGCACGTCTAGTGAAATAACTCGTATGCCTATATTTCTTAATAAATTCAAAATATTTTGAATTTTCTTTGGTAAGAAACCCTCATTGTTCCTTCATTCAAACAAAATGTAAACCTGACAATACTTCTTCTAACTATTAACTTATTTCTGGATTTGGATATTCCAAATACCATTTTCTGCATTATAAAACTAAACAAGAGGATATTCGTCCACCACCACTTGAAAATACAAATTCCATAACAATACACGCCTTTTGGAAATTTCGTAAAATTTGTTGTTGTTTTTTACCTACATACTGTTATATAAAAGAACAAACTGTAAAGAAGTTTATCGCACTTTTACTTACTGAGTTGATGAATGAGCAAGTCAATCGATCAGTTACAACGACGCAGTATGCACAGAAATGACGAAATCTTAATTCAAAAGAAACGTCAAATAAGAAATGACAAACTCTAATAAGAATTGCAAGAATAATCTTCCGAAAAATGTATTGCAATGATCTTCCCCATTTTTACCATTACAGTAAACATTTCAAAACATTTTTATTTTATTTTAACAACGCGATATTTAAATTTTATTATATTGATTAAATTGATGGTACGTGTAATTAGTGCAACTAAACTTTTGTATGACAGCCTATAATAACTGCCTTCTACGAACGTATTCTCAGATCACTGTACAGTAAAACATACACTACAATCAACAAATTTTGATTTCGTATACTAGCATTCGTGAGCTTTGAAAGCACTGCGCATTCAGGTCTGCTTGAAATAAGACACGAATTTTTGCTCAAAACTAATTTTATGATATTATCTTATTTAGTTTACCACGAACGAATACGCAGAACAGAAAATGGATAAGAAGAAAAAGTGGCTAAATGAGAAATAGAATAAATATGGAAAACAGAAAGAGGTGTTCTTTTCTTTTGAAACTAAAAAACTGCTTTCTTTTATAAGTAATTGCAGAACTCTTGGTTTGCCTGATTGTTTAGCCCTGATGAAAAATAAACTCTCGATTCGGGATTTGGACGTACATATGGTGTTTATATTTTGGACCCTACCTTGATAATTCTTGTATGTGACTGAAAACGGGATCAAGAACGATCACTCCATTTTGTTGGTGCCACATTTTTCCATACATTTACTTGAAAATAATAATATTAATAATAATAATAATAAACGAGCATGCAGGTCCCTTGTAGGAAATAAAACAAAAGCGAAACCCTAGACCACCGAACAAGATAAATCACAGTTATGGAAATTATACTCATATTATTTATTCCACCTTCCAAAAATCTCTGTATTCATATAGAGAAACGTCAATTCCATCATTTGACAGCTTCACTTAGTGTGTGCTATCGGAACGATCGCTAATGCGTGTCTCGAATGTGGAAGGCAAGAGATTAGCCCGTCTCTTCAAGAATTGCATCCATTTGTGCCCAGAAGAGAGGAAAATGCACGCGCAATTCTTGGAGATTGAAACAAGTCGACACTTTGACGCAAGTGAGAACGAGTTGTCGGGTTGTCCGGATACCCGCCGCCAAGTCTTTCTCATGAGCTCACTTGCCTCCTGGCTTTCTAAGTCCTCGTGTCCCTGGACCTCCCAAACAAAAAATGATGATCGTATATTACAATAACACATATTGTCATGTGTTCAGACACAGAAAACAAAGAAAAGTACGCAGAAGTTGTGCTCACGCTGGTTTTAAGGAAAACGAATGCGAGAAAGTTCACCTTGACATCTGTTTTTGCCACAAAGATGTACGTCCAACTTAGATAGTACGGTCGATTTTACAAGAAAAATATTTGAAAGAAAATATTCATAGCAACGATTCACTACAACGCAATATAAAACATCCAGTCCCTTAACAAAACCGAAAAGTAAAATTAAAAATTAAAAAAACGCACAACGTGCCCTTTTCTTCCAATCCTTCAACCACTCCAATACGGTTGTCCTCACCATATTTTTGAAGATTCGTTTAATATTTATCTTATCTAGTTTCTGTTCGTGCTGTGAATTCATTCCTTTCTTATCGAATTGTCCTCCTATTTAGTATGTTTTCCATCTCTGAAATTCGATACATATTCCAGAAACGTTTCTTATCCTTCCTGTGTTTTTAGTACTTCATATTTCTTTTCATCGTTGAATGCTACATATTTATGAATCGTTTTTTATAACTTTCCCCCGTTCATGTTCCTAAGGCTGGCAATCGTATAAGATATGATCAGCTACCTCGCGTCGATAACATTCCAAATGCAAGAACCTTTTTCTAAATCTTTTTCTGATTTGCATTAAATTTTCCATGACCATTCATAATCTCAATAAGTATTTGGATTAAACCATTTCCTGTTTCTGTAAACACAATCCGCATATGATGTAAATTCATACAAACCTCCTTTGTCTCCAGTTTCCCGACGAATCAGCCAGCATTCCACAAACTTTTCTGTCCACCTTTCCCACCTGCTTCATTTTGTCATATTTCTGCTGAGTCAATGGTTATTTTCCATCTGTTTCCGTATTTTAACACGCACATTCGTCTGTTCAATCGTTATATATAAGGGCACAATGCACATTAAAAAACGTAGTGCTGGTGTAGCTATTGCTTTATATGCTTCACACCAATGATCGCTGTCTAGTTAGTACGTTACTAGATTTGAGTACGAAGTTTACGTTTTGTTGAACTTCTGAACTTCTGAGTTAATGTCTAAAAGATTATCAGTTTTATTAACTTCCGTTTTATTTATCTACCATTAACTTTGGTCCGTTAATTTTCTTGAAGCATTGTTCCCAATGTGAGTGGCGCGGTGCGCCATGTCAGAAGTTTGTCTTCTCATGTATCGTTGGAACGGACAATCTGTTTTTGCTCAAATCAATAGGTCTTTTTTCCTTTCGGCAAATGCTAATATGTTATTGCCTCAAAGAATGACTAGAATCGCGACGACTCAATATCTCTGGACGATCTGAGATTTCCACGCTATTCGTCAACGGAAGAGCATGAAATTTGAAATATACATTCCTCAAGGGCACATCGAAGAAAATTGGGTGATACAACGTCGTAGGAACAAGGCTTATTCAGATAACGTGATAGCCGTCATGGCCATGTGCACTCTAGAATCAGGAAAACAAATACGCGAATGCTACACAAACAGAAAAACGATTCAGACATTTGACGGCTTAATTCTCTCCTCAACTCTTCTCCCACCCTCACTTCATGGTCTCACATTAAATTTTAAATGTACAGAGTGAATAAACTCGAATCGAAAAAAGAATAACAATTATTTTGTTGATTATCATGATGTATTTGCATTCATCTGTTTGGTTGTTTTGACGAGTACTTCATCTCTAACCCTTTGCTGCATCAGCTTAGCTTTTCCATGCCTATAGCATCTATATAAGCGGAACGCGCGAACTGGAGTCAACCGCAGGGTTTGTGGACCTTTGGCTCCCGTCACTACCCCTCTCAGAGGGCAACAGAAGAAAGGAAAGGGCGTTCGTAGACGTCATCTCACCTCATTGAACCGGTTGAGCGGTAGATGGTTCGGAACATACCCTCCGGAGATTGACTTTTCCCCTCGGTAGCGCGTTATCTCCTTCATACTCGCGTTTCCTGCTTCACCAATTTATTGTCGACTTCTCTTCGCGTAGAAGTTATAACTCACTCATACATTACCATTCGTTCTCGTTCGATATGCGCACTATCGTATGAAAAATGAATCCGGAGGCGAAAAGTTTAGATCTTTTTTTGATCATTAGTCTGGAGCTGGTAACCAGTAATACTGTAAACCCTAAACATGTAGGTCCCGAGTTGGTGGAAAATTTAAAAACCAAACGTTTCAGATAAAGAATTAAACAGTACTAAGCAATGAATCATTAGAACTGAGCTAGTTACTTGGTACACGATAAAATAGAATAACTTGCTAGATGACTCCTCTGGAAAGAGGAATTACGTGTTTATGAATCTATTGATATAAAAATCGATTTCATTCCAACGATCGATGCGATGTAACAGCATTCATACAAAAAATTAATGTGAACGGGTTTCATAAATAATGTCTGACTCTTGTGGGGGAAGAACCACGTATATGTACGATATGATACAAAATGTACAGGTTGGACAATCTTCATTAGAATCCGTTTATATTCCCTCAGGAGTTCCACAAGGAAGTGTCGGCGATCCACTATTATATCTAATAGTATTTGGGATCATCTCATCGCACGTACGTTTGTTTATTCGGTAAAGACTGCAAAATTTATCGAGAAATCAAAAAAAGAATGTCGTTCATCACCTGCAATTGGATCTAGGTGCAGAATATGAATGGACCGATACAAAAAAAATGAGAAGAAATGAAATGAAGTAATTCCCATCGTTCATCTCTTTCAAGTAGAGATTATATCTGGACAGTAATTCAGGCATGTAAATGGAAAAGATTTTTAAGTGCCAAACAAAATTTATCTTTCACAAGAACTTTCTCCTTCGCTGCGCCAATGCTGGGATAATCAGTCTAAAAGCCTTATGTTGATAATTTAATTGCTAGGTCCGTCAAAAGATTGCTTGAACTTGTACATTGTTGTGAGACTAACATGTATTACGCAAGAAGTCGTGGAAATCGATATTATAATATATTTTATATTATTTTTTCAATAATTTGTCGGAACGTCAGGCAAAATGGTAATCAAGTATGGCACAGACACTCTATTGGGTGCTACCCGTGGTAGATGGAATGTTTTTCGGGAGTCACATGTGGTATTTCGAACATTCTCCACATTTTAATAATTTGGTTCCAACAAAACTATTTAAATTTGAATAAAATTTTATTTTATTAAAGCACCATTAGCCACAATGTTAAGCAAGTAATATAAGATGATTTTTCCATAATTTTTCATAATTAACTACGACGTTTATCAGTTTTAAAAACATCTCGGCACTTAAAACGTCCTTCATTTTCATGCCCCAATTTAGGATGGGAGAAACTAATTACACGAAAAATAGGACAATTTAGTCTCTGAATTGGGAACGATTGTGACTAAAAATAAATAAATTTAATGTCAAAAAACAGTTACGAACTGCGTATGACAACGTGGAGGACAGTACACTAATTTCCACTCCGGAAGCAAGCAAGGGACCATTCAATCATTTCCGAGCAAGGGCCCTGAGATGGAGGCGGATTTAACATTTCACCGCACTCCTATGATGAGAATAAAGATAGTTCGCAACGTGTTATAATAAAACAAGAAAGTTATTTTACAAGTACGTATTATTATCAAACTATAGATTTTTCGAAAAATATTGTTTATAATTCGTAACCAGAGAAAAACCCGGGTCAACTATATAAAGCATCTATTATAATGTCCTTCTGCACACTAGAGATAGTCAACCCAAATAATAGTCTATGTAAGAATTGATTTACTTAATTATCAAACATACATCGACTACTTCTTGTTCCTTGTTCTTGAATGTTTCTAGAACCTAATACATCCGCAGACCGACTTAATGATGATGGATTGTACGAGTCACAAGTAAAATTATGTCCAATAATCTGCATAAAATATGCAATGCTTGAAGTACAAACTACGTCGGATGGTTTTAATATAACTCATACATGTCAAACCTGCAAGGAAACACATGGAGCATCAATACAAATGTGACTGAAAATTACTGGAAATGATCAATCACGTTAAAAATACAAAAAGTTCCAAAATACGTTTTGTTAAAACGTCCAATACATTTAGAACACAGAAAGCATCTCAATCTCGAAATAATGAACAGAAGCATGAGAGAAAATGGCAAAATAGAAAAAGCACAAGATAAAAGAAATCAATTTACTTCAGGTTGCAAATGGCTGGATGCAATTTGATTTATAAATGCTATATGTGAAGTGTTGCAAAGATAGAATACGAAAGATAAAAAAGACAATATTGTATTACTTTAGGACCAAGAAATTGGTTTCTTAGAGCAATGAATTCTTCTAAATCCTTCACAAAGAAGGTGAAGTTACAATGCCCATCAGAGGCACAAAAATATCTCTAGAAACGGCTTTAGTTGAGGAGGACCTACAAACAGGCTGTAACGGCTACCTGCTTAAACGTTTGATCACTCCTTCGACCAGTGAGCTCAATTACTGCGAAAGGCATAATTATTATCATTGCGACCTTTTTTGTTCCTGGGGTGAAGGCATTCCAAGGTCCAGGGGACTGTTGAAGGTGGCCGCGAGATAGAAGTGGATCCCACAAAAAATTGCAGATTTTTTTCCAATAAAGGATTTCACACCGTTAAAAACAGTCATCACTTAAGTTCAGCGGCAGAAAATGACCTATGGTCTAATACTGTAAGTGGAACATAATACCATCCTTCCAAATAAATAAATCGGAAAATATTGAAAATATTTCAGGTTCCTTACCTCGACAAAGAGACTGCAGAGCTACTTCCAAATTTTGGATAGGTAGGCTGATTCGGGATCAAATTTGAGCGAAAATCGCCAAGATGTATACGTGCATCTGGTGAATTCGCAATTAGTAAAAAAAATTCTGCTGGGGTAAGTACAAATTAGAAAAAGAGTACAAGAACATACCGCATACAATATTTTACTCTTATCGAACTCGGAATTAAGCTCCAATTTCTGTTCAAATTCATTCTAACTCTTCCCGGTTGTAGAAAAGCAACCTAAAAGAGTTTACAAGTGTATTGAAGTCTCAGAAACCGAGAATAAACAATTTTCTTCGAATGAAATATGTTTGTAATTAGATATATTCCTCAAGTTACATACATGTTCCAGTTCTTGGAAACTCAATGAATTCCATTCTCAATCCTCACTCAGAGGTGAAATTTGATGGGATCTCAGGAAGGGGTGAGCTCCAAAACGTGAGAAAAGATGTCAAGGAGTGTAACACCTCAGACATCTCATATTTTCATTCTTTACTCGACGCTTACACTTTAATTCAAATGATAGAAATTTGGGTGAAAGTCTTCAAGGCAGTAAATATAGTAATCTTTATTCTTATCTTACGAAAGAGTAACTTGGACAATCCAAGCGTTACAAGAATAAATTCATGTAACCAAAGTTTTTGGTTCAAATTACAAGAGTGGTTATGTACTTTAGGACACATTTTGAAATGTTAATAATCATATTTTTGCGAAAGTAATCTCAGGGAAAACCCTTGCCGGAAAGTTACCATGGGGTTTTACGCCGTGCCTAAGGACGCAACCCACTATTATGCAATGCACTGAACCCAGGATGAGCCCCCACCAACAATAGAGGGGAGTGTGAACATTTCGACCGCACTAAAAACCCTACCTCTCACAATAGTTTTGCTATTTGAGATGCCTGAATAATATCTAAAATAAAGTTCACATATAAAATCTTGAACAAAATTAAAGAAAAGTTATCGCGATTCAGCGGAAGGAAAAGTCGAATAAAAATAGGATAGCAATGAATCATAAGGTGAAACCCCATCATACAGACTTAGTGTTTCCTAAGAGTTTGAATGATAGCGTATTTGATAGCGTATTTGTCGAAAAATACTCAATTTTATGCTTCAGACCCGAGTTACTTGATGTGCAGATACCCAGCCGGCGTGTTGCTATGGAATGTGAAATTAGCGGCGAGACCCAACCGGGGTCTGTTGGTATTATCCTCAAGATTAGAATTTGTTTGGAGACATTTTCCTTATCTTAAGTAAGATATCAGGATTTTAATTAAAGCATTCTACTTCAAACTGCACGAAAGACGAGATGTTGTAGGATGTCTTCTTCTTCAACCACCCCGCCGTCTTTCTCCTTTCGTCTCTAGACCGCCGCGTGCCGTGCGCACTGCCGCATTCGTGCATTAGGCAAGCAGATGGCCGTCACGATACGCCACCAGAGTCCGTGCTTCCCGCGGCGAAGGCAGGCAGCGCGACATTTGGTTCAGGCGACGTGTCCATAACGACCGCGATGCGATGTCGACTTGCTGCCCTCTCTCTACCCTACCTTAGGGTTCTCGCGAGTCAAAAAGGTTAATTCTGAGAGTCAGTGTTCCTTCGTAATCCCTTGCTGTGTACACCGTGAAGACATTCTCATTGTAACGTCATAAATACTTTTTAAACATCACTTCGTCAATAGAATCCAAAGATATCTGCGATTCTCTAAATCAACCTTCGCTCATCCCCTGCTGTTAGGAAGGGTCTTTGCTTACCAAGAGGCTGGCCAGTCCACCTTCCGAGGAATGTTAGCCAGGCTCGTTCTCCAAAATATTGTGGCGAAACGTTTGATCTCATATAAAATAAATATAGACGAGCCCTAAAGTCCCACAAAAAATATTATTAAATAGTCGTTTAATTTTATTGGGTAACTAGTATTTGTTCTCGCCTACGGCATTACGCGACGTGTTTAAACAATATAGCAATTTTCATATTCTCAACATTGTGAGTTGCCAATTCTGGAAAATTTGGAACTTTGGAAAATTGTGGAGTTTGAAACGTTCTCTTGCTTGGAACACTTTAAGGTAGGTAGAACCCGCAGGAAGGAAATGTTTGTTAACTCGATGACTTTTCGAAATTACTTTAAATCACGAAAAATAAATTTAGGGCCCGGGTCGTGACGAAAATTCATTCCCCCATTGTTGTTGAGATGATTCCAATAAACCCTCAATCAATTTTCTACGACGCCGGTAAATGCCTCACAATTTATATAAATCAGTAAGTCAGTCAATGACACCGTCAGTAACACCTTCTGCTTCGTATACATTTTTATAGCCAAGTTCAGTTCCAAAAAATGTCGGAACCCTCAAATGAAATTACGCATCCCTGAGTCTCGGGACACGAAAATTGTGGATGAGGAATGATGGTGAGGGTTCCAAAACTTCATTTCCTATATCTTTACGCAAAGCCAGTCCGCGCTGTCGCGACGCCTGATGTGCAATGAAGCCATATCCTCAATGCATATACAGTAGTTTCTGACCCATTTACACCGATTATATCAAGACGCTTTGAAAATTTAGCACAGGTTTCCAATTTCCTGGTAACTAAGACATGGAAGTTACGGTGACAAGTATGATGAAATTATTCGATGTATATTACGCTACTACTCGCAACGCTTGAGCTCCACGGAGTTATGGACTCCCACCACTCACTAAGACATTACCGATAGCTGTAAGTAATCTCTAACATATATTAACCCCTTTTATAATTTATTTTTAATAACATGAATCTTATGTCTTTATCCCCGAAGAGTCCCTTCCTAAAGTTATGAAGTAAAAGAGAAGCTATGAAATGGGACGAATTCAAAGATCTCCGCGCAAAACAATTTGCCAAGGGAAACGGCAAATTCTTCGCCCATTATGTAATAATTACGAACTCAGTCTTTTCAAAAGTATTATGAAAACACGAATTTCAATACAAAGCAATCTGTAATATCTATTTTGAGCAGTACTCACACAAAACAAACCTTTTGATTGATTGAACATGAGTTTATCAAAACTATTCAATCCAAACAAAACTTTATTCCCAGTATTTTAATTTACTAAAAATACTCTAAAATACACAAGTAAGAATCACTGAAGCAGCACTAACAAGGTACCTCTGCTATTCCTTCGTTCCTTATCCTGCATCAATGCGTAAAACGTGGAGAATGGTATGAAGCGTCAATGGTAATAAATATGAATGCCGCGAATCGAGAATGATTGATGGTTAATGTAAAGGGGAGTATGGCGAGGAAAACGGGAGTCCTGCGGAAAGCTAGCGCAGACCCGCAATACTATTTCCTCCAGGACCAAGGTCAACTAATACTACTCCCACCAAGTGAGTGACGCTCCACCATTCCCTGAGGTAGCACATAAGCGCATTCATACTCCTAGAAATCATGGAAAAAATATTTTACCTTTTTTCCGGTCTCTGTTACATTCGGTTTGAAGATGTTAATTCCCTGATTATTGTAGCATTAAAATACTCTTGAGGTAATAGTGAAATTACATACGCAGAACTAAATATACACGGAAGATAAAATATGTCACCATTTAACGCTAAGTGTAAGTCTTGTATGTTATGTGTTAACGATATTTCAAAAAAGATATTACTTCCGTGTTCGTCTATGTTACCAAAGTGAAATAAATTTCACGTATTCAACAGGGACAAATAAAGGTCAGAGTTAAAGGAAGTAATTTTTTCTATAAAGAGAAAAAATAACCAAAACTACGAAGAAAATTCTCTGGAAAGTCATTTCAAACACATTCCAAACTATAACTGGTTTTATGAAGAACACAACACACAGACGGAATCTAAACCACAGCAAAAGAAATAATGAAAAACAAATTTCGCCAGCTTAGACTGATATAACCACTGTATTTCTCCAAATAAGGAAGAGGTCAAAATACACTCTTTGATGAAACAATGTCATAAAATACTCAAGTTAAATTTTTTCCTCGTCCTTTAAACACTCGAATATAATATGAAAAAAAGTTTGTGACTCATATTGTGTGCCAACCAGAGCCCGCCAAAAAAAGAAATTCGCCTATAGCTGTACATATAAACCTTTAGTACGGTATAAATTACTATCAATTGCTTCTAACTAAGGGTTCTTTACTTCTTCCGGCTGACTTCTTGACCCCCTCCGTGAACACGTTCGAACAAGACTTCAGAGAAACCGCACACTCCCTCTCATAATGAAAAGAGGGGGAAAACAAGAAAACACTCTCCCTGGATTCGCACGAGATTTAAAAATTAGTGAACCAACCAGTGCTTTTGGGGGCATCATTACATTGGCTCATTGCTTATACTTTCTCCCAAGCCCATTATTTTCCATCATTTTTACAGCATATTCACGTGTTTATACAAAGTCGACCTTCTGAAGCCGTGAAATTTCCAGAGATTGACGGAACATTCACTGGTGTCATGAATGAATTCATTGGAAGAAAAATGGAACGCAAACTTTAATTATGAGGATGTGCAGTAATATTCAAAACATTCTATTATGTTAATTTTAGACTTTATTTTTGACATCACAATATTTAGAATCCGATGTCGAGAATCCACTTACTATTAGTGCCCTCTGGATGTTTATTGTATTTGTACTAACTGACCATGACAACGCTAGGATATATTATCTTATTCTATTCTCTTCAAAAATGCTTACGAAATCCGTCAAAGATATCGCAAACATATTGAAAATAATGCACTGCATGATTATTGTGAGGGCAGACGGGGCAGTTTATCCCAGTCTCGAAGAAATGGGGATCTTAAGAAGCCCTCCTATGATAGATAAATAACAGATTTTAATCGTAAATCTATAAAAAAATTAAAAAATTAAATCGGGAAAGTATAACTAATGTTGTTTCCGCTCAGAGGAAGGACCCCAATATAACAAATTGTGAATACTTAATGGTCCATTAATAAATATTGATAAACTATTGCCGGCAGTTGGAAAATTACCATGACTGAAGAAAGTTTAGATTTTTTAACGATAAAATTATGAGCTACTAAGTACGGTAGATCGTATAAATGGGTAAATTTATGAAAGTACCAAAATATTTTCGAACGTTCATTTACTACATGAACCTTGTGATTGGGAGAGCGATGGAAGAACCGAAAAAAGGGGACGAGGTTGGAAGGAACCTGATAATTCAAAATCTCCCCCAGACCTCCTGAAACCTCAAGACGATCCTGATTGCTCTCATATATTTATGCAGTCAATTGCTCTTGAGATTTAAATTCAATACTCGCTTGTTCATGGATAATTGTGCAGAATTATATCATTGAATACGTAATTAAATTTACACTAGTGAAGCATCCCAAATGCCATAATTTCCTGTAGCAATTCGCGACCATGCACAATAGAGCGTCAAACTTGGTCTCTCGACCGCACTTTCTCAAGCCATTCTGATTAGTTTTTAGATTTAGAACTAAAGAAAACCCTCCTCCCATTAATTCCGATGCATTAAATTTCACTTTACATCGGAATAACGTGCCCGAAGCTTTTTGTTTTACTGACCCCACCTCAGCTCATTTAATTTGTACTAAAGAACAATATAGAAATCTCCTCAAGGTCCCGGGTTCGATCCCCGGTCCCGTCTCCCATTTTCATTCAACGTAACATGTTTAATCTGTTACCTGGCGGTGAGGTTCACCGCAATCTAGGAGATTTCTATGTTTGTGAACCAGAAATGGAAAATACTACCCAAATAAAGTACTTCCTAAGGGAGTCGCCTCAGATGAGGAATCTAGTCTCTACGAGACCACCTCAGAGGTCTTTGGGTTTCACAAGTTGAATGAGAATGGTAGACGGGCACGGGTAGCGAGCGGGATGGCGCAGTCGGTAGGCGCATGAGCGCGCAAAGCTCAAGGTCCCGGGTTCGATCCCCGGTCCCGTCTCCCATTTTCATTCAACGTAACATGTTTAAAGAACAATAACATAATAAACAGGGTTACGGATAGATGAGATGTTACCCAACTGCATATTACGAGTAATTTAGTGCACATGTACTTTGCATAAGTATCTTGATATTTGAGGTAAAAATTTATAATCACGAAACATACAAATAAATTGCATAGTGATAAAAGATCTTTCTCTTGGAACGGTTCCTTGAGACCATGCAGCATGCAGAAAAACGAAACATGTTCCAAGATAAACTTTGATTAGAAGAGAACAAGAATAGATTGACAGACGAAATGGAACGTTGCACCCTATTTTCCTTCCACGAAGAAAGATGAGCAACATATTCAATGACCGAATGTATTCCCAGTGGGTCACAAGTGATATTAAAAAAACAGTCATTAATATTTATTTTTGTCCCATTCTTCCAGCTAAAGCATAATTTTACCAATTAATTACAAGTCAAATTAATTATAAACTAACTCTTGCAAACTCTTTCATGGACAATGATTTACTATTAAATTATCTTGTTAAATATAATTCTCAATATTCAAAAATAAAATTGCAATTTCTTAGTATCGAAGACTAAGTTTGGTCATTTATTGAAAATTATTTTAAGAAAGTATACACTTAAAAATATACTGAATCGTGTGTTTTATTAAATCCTAATAATTTTATAGGTTTCGTTACTCGATACTCAAGTGGATCTCTGTTGTTGACAAATGTTAATCCCTACCAAAAGTATCAATTCAGGGAACTTAACAACACCGTTCCTTATCCCAAGAATTCTAGGAATGAGAGGAGGTGCATTGTGCCTCGAGGACCTTATCAACAAACGAAGTTTTCAAACATCTGAAAGTTATAGTGTCAAGTTATTTATGCTGATAGTTCATATGGTGAAAGTTTCACAAAATAAAGGAGTAAACGTACATAATGTCAATCTACTAAAATTTGTAATGTTAATAGAAATAAAACAGAAATCCAAGTACGGCTGCATAGAAAGCGGGTCGTGATGTAACTGTGCCCCACCCCCGACAAAGTTTCAGACTTGGAAGCCCTTCGTGAAGGCCCGGAAACCCGGGGATGCCTGCGCATGGAACTGCTTACCCGGATGTGCTCAAGGCCACAGCGGTGCGGTGCTCCGGTGCGAAACGAGTGCCAATAATGGGTTTCAATTGGGTCACCACTTCGGGTGGTGACTGCGGGTATCAGTTCACGGTCGACTTCATTCCTCTGAGCGGTGGGTGGGCGTCTGTGGCGGAGTCCAAGGTGGGGGTGGACGCGACACGCGACATGGCTCGCCAAATGGTGGAGGAGCACACGGGTGGTGGTGTTGGTGGGGGGAGACACCACGGATCGATCCAAAGGCGGTCATGGTCGGGGAAATACAGGCAACAACATTAAGGCGAATCACTGCTGATATTGGCTTGGAAATGATTGCCAAGTCTTGAAGAGAGTTGATCGTATACATTGCGTCAGATTAATAACGGGAGATCAATATGATTTTGGGGGAATTCAGAAAATAAAGTTTGATGTTTTAAATAGTTTTATGTCCAGGAATGTTCTAGACTGAATCGTTTATAGACAGGGAGGCGATGAGCATTCTCATGACATCGGCTGAATCCCGGGTGGGGCCAACCGATACCAGCGATCACTCACAACTTAATACTTATCAAAGCAAATATTATATTTCCTCCTAGTATTACTCGAATTAATCTACGTCATTGATTGAACCAGAATCGATGAAAATCGGTTAAAACTCGATAGAACTACGAAACATTTAAATAACTACGAAATATTTGTTCGTGAATAGATCTGGTGATGAATTTGTGATTCTTAAGGATAAGTCAAGTTACACGTCATTTCTGATTGCTAAAGTTCGGAACGTAAATTGCATTACTTATTCGTAAATTTCAATCTTATTACACATCGTGAAAAACTGTAACACAGTTAAACATAGTTCTTGTATTGTTGCGCACAAAACAAACTATTTTTATTCTTGTATTTGTGCTTTAAAAAACTCAACTAAATAAGTTCCATTACACACCCAAAATTAAAACGAATGAAGTAATAAGACAATTTACTTACAACTTACAACTTTACGTTGAGCAAGTAAATGATACCAAGGGTCTTATTATCTTACTACTGGAATTTTGAACGGTATATAACTACTTACAAATATTTTATTTTTACTTGATTTTTTTGTTTCATTTTACATCGTTACTTCCTCTTTTAAAGCAAAGATGATTTTCATATTATTTTGGAAATGATCCAAATGAGTGTAGAAATTCAATTACTCTATAGAACGTTTGCGTTAAATAGAAGTTAAATATGATGATGTGAGTGCATGATACAGTGAGTGTTTGCTTCCCTTAACTCAAGCAACTGAGTGAAGAAACTTTGTTCGATTTTCTACCTCCAAATTAACTACTTTAAGGATTGGACTCCTACGTGTCATTGTGTACGAAGCCATGTTTATTTTGCTGACAGATTTGCATGATGTTCCAGAGAAGATTAAAAGAATATCTCCAATAAAATAAAAGGAATGTATTTAATTTTAAATTTTTCTGAGAAACAAAATTTCGTTTGTTTTCTTAGTAGCTAAGTTTTGTATCTCTTTCTTTTTATTCAATTTATAATGATTCATTTGTCCAAATCACTAAATATTTCTGATACCTATTTTTGCTCCGTGAAAGGTGAAAACTGAAAAAGAATCTGTGAAATCTGTAGATATCAATATTTTCCTTGTTTTTATACACGAGGATCCCTTTTTATGTTACTCAAAACGCACTTGGACAATTCTGGGTTATCTCCATGACTGACTCCGCTGTTTGTCCCCATATAGAACAGATATAAAAAGTGATCCTAGAGTCGTTTCTTAGGTAGGAGTAAATAGGGATTACCTCCTTGATCTCGAAGGAAAGCAGCATAATTCTTTGATAATGCGTCAGTCGGGTAGAGAGAAAGACGAACCATTTAGATTAACAAGACGAATCGAACTGGGGACGCTAAGATCAAGACAACCAGCCTCAGCTCACCTAGGATGGGATTCTCATTTCCAGACGCATTCTATTTCCTATCTGGCGTGTATGCCACGCAGTATAAAGAGCTCGGAATGGAATGAATCAACCCGACGAGGCATCAATCTCGGGTCATTCATGGTGAGCAGTCCGTGAATCAGGGACGGGTTTGATAGCGTCCCATGCGCGTTGCATTGTAGTGCAATATCTTGACGTAGAATCGTCAGGTCGAGAAGCACTTACGCATAATGGGAATGGGGAAGGAAGCACGAGGTGAGTCAAGCCATTCTGCCAGGAAGCGTCTGCATGTACTCACTCCTCGATTAAATAAACTGGCTGTTCAGTCTTCTCAAATAACGTCTTCGCTACCCTCGTTTTCCAAGTCATTTATTGGACTTGCTTCCTCTGACTTTCTCGGGTGGAATTTTGAAGTTGAATTCTACTATGAACGTCCAATATGTAATCTAATTAAATAAATAATTAAAATAATAAATAAATAAATGATGACCTGACGACGACGCGAATCCACGTCGAAACGTAAATTCATCAAAGAAAATAAAAAAAATATTCGTTCACAAAAGATCCTAAATTTTTAATTATTTATTTAATTTGAAGTTGATTTGTCACACACTTCCCGATGAGCTAGTGAGCTGAAATTTTTCAAGTATACTCTAATCATCAAACACTACAATATTACAGGCAAAATGATTGGACAAATGAATCAATTTCAACTACGAAAATCTCTCTCATTAGCATTGTACACCTTAATGGTTCGAAGACGACAAGAGACGAAACATGGTTCTGAAAATACACAAGCGAATTACGAATTAGTATTTAGCACGACTTAAAAATTGATATTTTCTTCTTTGAAACGAAATTATTTTGTAATATCAATTATTCACTCTATCAAGAATAAAACCTAATTCCTGATTAGTACACGAATCTTATGTTTTCTGAATGATAAAGATTCTGACATTATTATCAAATATCAGTGTAAATGTTGCCGTAGAGAGGGAACTTCTTCAACCAACAACCAAAATATTATTTTTAAACGCATTTTTCTAAAACTAAGAACATATCAATTTTCTAAAAAGAAAAATATAATTAATCTTTTAATAAGGAAACATTATTAATAGAAAAATGAATATGTTCTTAATTCTAAATAATAGCGTTCAATTGATAACTTTTTAAATTTCTAGTGTAAGAGTGTTTTAATATTGTCTCAAAAGGGCGTTTTTGGATTTCTAGCTGCATATTTACGTCAACACTGTCAATTGAGAACGCAATGGAAAGATACTTTTCATTTGTAAAAATTAAATAAATTTTCATCCACTTCTGAGCTTCTTCTTACAATCGAAAAAGTTATTTCGCCAGACAAAGCGCAAGAAAATGTATCAAATTTAATTTCTTTACTATTTAATGAAGAAATAAATCTACATGTCTGAAAGCAAAAATCTATAATAATCACCATTTACGTTCGAGGCACCATCGGCAATGTGCAAATAAATCGTCCCGTTGTTTCAGTATTGAAACGAATCGGGAGACAACTCCCAATTAGTTTTGCTGTTCTAGACCCTTACAACGCATACTTATGTTGCTGCTCCGCACAACGATTAAAGACTTCCCTTCCCCGTTCTTTTTTGTTTTGTTTTTAGTTTATTTTTCGGTCAAAGTGGGCTTTATTAAAGATAGCAGGTTTAATGTATCCTACTATCATATAGAAACTTTCTAAAATCGAACTTGTCATGAAGATACGAGCTAAGAGGGATCTATAAAAATCGTAACGTAAAAATGTCTATTTTCTAACATGCCATCCCTCTCGTAACGCACCAGTAACGAAAACTTTTATTCTCCCCTCCCAATAATTACGTAATGCTAGCCCTTCCTCCTCCCCAATACGTAAAGTTTTTATTGCTTTTCGGAAAATTTGAGGACAAATTTTGATACACAGACTTAATTATTCGTTCCTCATTGCTGTGTGCTCTCACTGAGTGGTTGAGTATATAAATTACAATGATAACTTAAGATAAAATGCACCTTATATAACATTCCCTATAAAACCTTGCGTTGCGTAACATCAACGCTAACAGCCCCTACCCCACTGCAACACAGCATAACAAGGATATAAAAAGACTTCCCCCTTCCCGGGTACGTTACGTAATTTTTGGATGGTCCCTAAAGCGTAATAGTATTTTTACACATTACTGTTCAATGAATTCAAGGAAGATTTAATAACGCCATCAGTCAGGGAGTACCTAGGAGGGGGTATGGGGGATCAATCCCCCACCCCCGAAATTAATAGAAATTTGTCCGTTTTGTATTTCTCGTAATATTTGTGAGCGCATACTCACTCAAATATATGAATATCAAGCCTACATATTGTAACAAAAAATAAGTTGTTTTTGGTGTCATAGCTGCAGGCCGCGCACTCTAGGGCGCCAATTACGATGTCTACACGAGAGTCACGGTGAATGGTTTTCAAGACACAAAAAAAGTACTTCGGGAGAGGTGATAAACAGGGCGTGTTCGTTGGGAGAAGGGCTTGTTGATTGGAACGGTTTGCGAGGAGTGACGGCTCATGAGGCTTCCAAGGGAAATGTGAACGCGTTCGGTCGCGCGCCTAGTGGTAGCATGGACCGCACCTGATCAACAAAGTTGGCAGTCTGAGGGAGTTCCTCTGCGCAACTCTTATTTTTCAAGTTGTAACATTTTGGCTACTTTAAGTAATTGCTTAAGAGGGTGTAATCACTCTACGTTGAACTGACGTGCTTCATTTCATGAATTTTTCTCAGTTATTGAATTCTAATCATATTTGTGTCTATGTAATTATTGTTCCTATATATTGTTGTTACGCTTATTTTTTCTGTATTATTTACTTATGTGGATGGTGACATATTTCCATTCTGTGATCGAATCACAATCATCGTGAGAAAGTCGTGACATTCTCCGGGGCGCCCAACCATCTAACTAGTGTTCGAGGACCCGGGCTTTTACGGTTACAATATATAATATTCACACTTACATGAATCATATATAAAAACATAATATATGTACACACATATAATGTGTATTTGATATCCCCCCGGAAATAAAATCCTGAGTACGCATCTGCCACCTCCCTCATGGCACAATGCAAACGCTAATGCTATTCGTTTCCATACCCTTCACCAATTAAGTGAAATAGTATGCACGGTGTAGTGAATAGTTTATTGATCGTAACGCTCGATATTGAGGAAGTTAATGACAAGAGGCGGACAAAGCGTCTGTGGGAAGCTGAGCGTCGATATTACGAGGCGGCGGTTGTGAGCGCGAGCGTGTCGGAGACGCGACGAGGGAGCTCAGCCGCGATGTACAACGACGGGTCAGACCATCATCCGGGACGGGGACGCAAGTAGCCGCATATCGGAGGCGGGGTGTGAGTAATGTCAGCGGAGGAACAATACTCGACGCGGTGACTGCTGCAGCGGCGATTGACGCTTTAGTGTCTGCAGAAGCACGCGAGACCTTTAAAGGGTAAATTCCAGTCCTTGTGCCTGCCCACCCCTCGCGGATGCCTCGCCGCCGAAGAAAACGATGATACGGCGATGGCTGCAGCAGCAGCAGCAGCAGCGGAGGCGAATGAACTCGCATCACCGCCACATGCGAAACGTCAGCGCACAGAGGGAGATAATTACTGCGGCTCACTAAAAGTGTAACTGAGAGACTCATAAAATGATTTTCGTACACGTTCCAGGGTAATTACGTTGGTCGCTGTTCACCTATGAGTAGCCGGACAGAAGTTCTTACCCCTGGGTTCAACGACACAGGAAGACAACGAAAGCAATATTATAAGTAGGAATACCTCACGACATCACAGTACAAACAATCGCGATTCTCGAATTTTTTCGGCTACGACACTAGATTCGATTCCAAGTCTAAGAATATAACAATAATTAGTTATCTTGTTTCCCTAGAACTAGTATAATATTTTATTATACAATTTCCATTATATGTGCACGGACTACTTACTTTAGAGAAACTTTTTAAAAGTATATCAGAACGTATGTGCAATGGTTTTGCACCACTAGTTCCCTTATGGTCAAGAATATATCCTTCAAGCAACATAGCTTGCAGAAAAGAGCAATATTTAACAAAAGCTGAAATCTATTACAATTCCAATAATGTCACGGCCGAACAAAATTAGCCAGACGTACAATGCTTACTGTATGTCACACGCCTGACTTATCAAGTATCATCCATTTCATCAGTTCTAATAGTTTTTCTAAATTCTGATTTACCTCTTTCAGATGGAAATTGCCATTTCATATTGTTTACAAAGGACAATACTTCTCATACTTCTATCGTACATTACTGAATATGAGGCAAAAACAAAATCAAAAGTTAATTTCGTTGACAGTTTTCAGTGATAAAAAGTTAATGCAAAATATGAAACGTACAAGTCCTCTATTCATGATAATGCCTGCATTCAGTGCGTAATAATTGTTTCTTCTTGTATATTTCTTTTTCTTTTGCACCGACTTCATTTTGGTGTTCCCTTGTATGATGGTAGCAAACGGTCCTCCTGAAGCGAATTGTATGAAAAGAGAGATGAGCAACCTATGACAATATTGAGACTAGTTGAGCAAGAGCACGAGTTGAGTTAGCAGTGAATACGTCTGAGAACACGGAGAGATAAATCAACTTTTCGTAGAAATTGAGGAACAGGTCCCATCGCTATTCTAACTACGACTTTAAAATATCACACTCAAATAGTCCGTTAATCTTGAGCATCAAGAGGGAGGGAAAAAGATGTGGCACCACGACGTTTTCCGAAACGAATTATACAAATGTGTTAGAATCCCGGAAATGTCGCATTCCCTTCTGAAAGGAAACGCTATGGTCGCTCCTTCTTGAGTTGAAATATCTCCAAAATGCGAACTTTATTCATCCAAAAGAATTAAAAGAATTTCAAGAAAAACGTAGAAGTAATTTTATAAGCCCTGGGCCAGGAAAGTGTGTGCTTTCAAATACATTATAGTGTATGAGAAACAGTGCCGCCATGGCGATGGGACAGGGGGGGGGAGGTACACAGGCGTGTGAGCAGAGGGGAGGTTATGTGAATGAATATTAATTTTTTTAAACCTGAAACGTTTGAAAAAAAATCGTGATATTTTTACGGTTTTTGTCGATTTGCCGACTTTTTTATTTTTTATAAAATAAACTAAAAGTGTCAAAAATAATTCTTATTCCACGAATAATGACAGTCATATTTGTGACAACATTTAACAATTCCTAGCTTCCATTTGCAAAATATAATAAGTAATTAATGTTTTCCAAAAACCCTGCTAAAAACAGATACATTATTAAGGAATACAATTTATACTGTAGTACTCAGAGGAATGCCGTAATCACATTATCATAGAATTAAAACGAATAAAACTATTTATGTAGCCACCAGCAATTGATAATCAAAACTATGTTTTCAATAAGCGGCCATTGGTAGTGTTCGTATTCGATAGGTAGTAGGACGCGTACTCAGTCCATAGACTTCCCCAGCTGTGGACGTTATCGGTTGATTGAATACGCGCAGCAACAAAGCGCTTGACTGTAATCTGTTTTTTTTAACATTTCAGGTTTTAAAAAATTAATATTCATTCATAAAAACTTTTTTTTTTCACTTGTCTATATGCAGAACAAATTGACAAATCTAATGCGTTAACTTTTGTGTACGATTTTTGTTGTGCTTTCCTGAGCTATTACAAGTCAGGGCTATATAATAAAAAATCCGATGATAGTAATAGAAAAAGAATTATGAGAGTTGACATATAGAAAAAAATACTTGTATTGCTTGTGTGACAGAGAAAAGGAGACTGGCAACAGTCAAATGAAAAAAAAATTAAATAAGTAAAAACATTGAATTATTTCCGTGCACTTATTTATTGCATAGACCTGATTGGGGAAAGGGATGGAAGAATTGGGAAAAGGGTGAGTAGGGGACCCCAAATTCCAAAATCTTAAATACTCTCGGTGGGCCATGTCAGAAATGTTAAAAACAATAAAATGGTTTATACACATACCGCGTTCGGAATAATTTTGGATTTTGTTATCGCTTACCTCCAGTGTCGCCGCCCGTTGTAGAAAAGCGCCTTCGAGGAGGTTCGCTCCGACACTACGTCCTGGAGGAATGTGGCAGCCGAAGAAGAAGTCACTAATGTCACCAGCTGAGAAACGTGGTGGCAGCGGTGGCGAGCGTCGTCGAACAATGGGACACGCTAGCTACCGGCGACAGACCGAGAGCTCGAGGCTGGCTCGCAGCAGCTGTGGCTCCTGTCCATCACGATGCTTAAGGGCTACGCAGACACGTACACAACGTGTAGAGGCACACGCTGCGACCAGCAACATCTATCGTCGTGGACATCGAATGATTTTCGGGCGCGGGGCTTCACAGTCTTATTTCCAATTTTCTTTTAATCCTGTCTTCGCGTAAACATTATCAGCTTTTAAAACACGACTAATTTAATCCTGATACTGAATACTTAAACACAGTCATAAACTTTGAATTCCTCTTGACGTTCCATGGTGTCATTATAGATTTAGAAAAACAAATATTGTTCGTGCACTCCTAACTTTGAAGGAAAAAAAGCTGTAAGAAACCAGAAGAATATAATGGTATAATTTAACCGATATAATGTTTTTTATACTTTTAGAGAGCATAGTGTTAAATAGTCTGGAAATAGATCCGTGTGTCTAGCAGCAAAACCGAGAAGGAATCTGACCTGGAGCTTCGCAAACTTACTAAACCACTTTTTCTTCGATGGTAGACGTTCGCATTGACGTCCGAGCTCTTTTGTTCGGAGCCATCATTTTCGCTCAGGACGGAAGGACTTCCTTTTCTGACAACACAAAACATCGTTAACGCCAATACAGATAGCCACCCGGTGGATGGAAAGACAGGGAATGGAGATAATCTTCCATCACCTAAGAGTTCAATCCTCCGGATCATCAGTTCTATTCACTGACTCTTTCGTCGACAAGAACCTGTGGGTAAGAAAGAGCTGAATGAGCTAAATGAGATTCGATAAAAGGCATTTAATTTAGATTAATATTAATTGACTTTTATCGTTGATGTTTTAACTTCCTACAATATTTGTCGAAGCGGGAGTGATAAATGAAAAATGTATTTTGATACAAGAGCCATTGTACAAAATATCCATGATGTAGGACATCATATATACTAGCTGAACAGCCATGGTATTGTTCCCATAAATTGTGTTTTTGGCACAAATATTCTTTCTTAATACCCATTGATATCCTTATAAAGTTACGTCGTGTTTACTCCTCATTCTATTACATACAATACTATTATATATCAACATGGGAAGTTTCGATGAAAACTTTGAAAGCATGAAAACATCATTCATTTCACCTCTAGAGGCATTAACATTTTCACGGAGGCATTGTAAAATGTCAAGCTGTATATTCATTGGAATATATTAAATACGTAAATAATAATATTGAAAACAGGACGAATATAATTCTATAACGAGGTAAAAGGGAAATGTGTCAATATTTGTTCCCTCTCATAATCGCAGGAGTTCCCGTAAGGCCATTAGTAAGCGGGAATAAGGAATAGGTAAGAGTAGAGATGTTAGCGTAACTTCAATCTTTTATACGCATTTAAAAGTGAAACATTGAAAACCTCAGTAAGTTAACAACTTCTACACACAAACCGAGAACATATCACAATGAGTACTACGAATGTCCTCGTTAAAGATTTAATCAAGATAAAACAGTTCATAATAATAGATTAGCGTAGAGCATATGAAATATTAAATTTATGACGATGTAGACCCTGTGGCCTTCAGTGGGTTTCAAGCTACGTTCTGACGAATTTCATCGACACTAATTTAACAATTTAGATGTCCAGTCTCCGCAAACATATAAGTGCAATTTCACATCTTAATATTAGTAAAGATAAGTACATAATAGTATTAATATTTATTGCTCACACCGACTCCATGCAACATTGGAAATAGAAAAGTAAGAATTGCAATAATGGTATGTATTATAGCTCATCCCCAGCCCCAATCTGGTCCGGGTTTTTGCTCCGGTTTTCCTTCGGTTAAAGGTGATTTTTATACATAAGTTCTCTATGTCCTGATGTGGGGGCGGCAGTCTCATTAATACAATTCTTATTATTAAAATACTATGTTAAATGATTTTAATATTTATTATAGCGTTATTTTCGGAATAATTCAATGATTTGAATTTAGTGCGTATTTCTTAAATGTTATTTTGTGTTCAATTAAATATAAATTTGTTGATATTTTGCAGATATGACAAGTACCTAACTATTTTTATTCTTACTTTAGGGGCTTGGCGTACTATTATTTTGCCATGGGATGCGGAAACGATAAATCCGCCACTGTCTTATGGCTCCTGATCGGAATTAATGGGATGATTCCTTGTTTGGTTCCGGAGGATAAATCTGTGTATTGTTCTCCTCGTGACCATATGCAGTTTGTAACTGCTTTCTAGACAGTGAATTTACTTGTTTATTTATTTATTTATTTATTTCAATAAACGAAATGAAATAGTTTTTGAATGCCACAGAAAGGAGCTAGATGCATAATATAAGTATAGATAAAGTTATCTCAATAAAATGATTATCCTAATAGAGGCTTCTTTTAGAAGATGTTATCCTTACGATTAATTTACGATGGCTTTAAAGGAAAGCACGTAAAATAAAAGTAAAGAAATTTTTACTGAGATTCAAGAGTGCACGCTGAAAATACAAACTTTTATGAAATGTGGATACACATGACAATTCAAGAGGTAATGAGAAGTTCCTGTAGACATAAACTGTTCCTATGAAAGGGTGTTGCGGTACATGGTTTCGATGACTTCCGCATCTTAGCTAGACAAATAAAACGAGGCCGCATACAATAGTGGCCACGCAGACAATGCTTTCCATAAGGCAGGTGCCAGAGCTCTACATGCTCGTGTAGAAGGGAGAAGCAATAAAAAGACACCAACATTGAGGTTGCTCCGCGCATCGCGAGAAGCGTGAAAAATATTGCTAATGAACTACACGGGCTGAACAACATACGCTCGCGTTGCACTGCGCTATCGTATCTCCTGAGCGGCGAGTGAGAAATGGGGGATACAGATCGCGAAACACCATACAGACTGTAGAGGTTCCGCCCACGCCATTATGAACGGCGCGCACACTATCATCGAACCCGGGACTGCCAGACTCACGAAACAGATCACGCCTTTACACTTCCATCGTGTTGGACCACAGTGATCGCCGTGGGTCACTGTGGTCCATCATCGTCATACGCTTAGAATATCACTCTCGTCTCGAACCTCCACGGATAATGAAGTTCTCGCGTCATGAAACAACCCCTTTATGAACTGCAAGCGCAACATCACCATAAACACGATCAATCATTACATCACATTCTGTATCAGTTGTTCATACGTTTCGGGTACCAGAAAACTAGGAACTCCAAAATTAATTTCTTTAAATTCGTCATTAAAAGCTGAAACTCAATACAAAAATGATAAACGCGAGAAAAGATAATTTTGTCCATTATTTTCTTCTCCGTCGAATACTGATGAAGAATACCTTCTAAGATTTGGTTTTAAGAATTCAGCGAATAAAGGTTCCGCTTGTCTTTTCGCGTGTCACCCATTGAGTGGATGTATGAGAACAGGTTGCACCGCGCTACGAAGGAGAGTGTCGAGCGGGTGTGGCAGTCCAACAAACGCTCCGAGAGGTTTATCATCCCGCATAAATTGCCAAGTAGCCGCCAAGCAACCTCTGCAACCCTCCCATCACTAGCCCCCCACCGCCCATCTTCCTCCCGCTCTCTGCTCTCCCTCCGCCCCACCCTGCGATCCGCCCATTCAATTATTTTCGCAATTAGCTTCAGTACATTCTGCCATTGGAGATAGCGCAAGCCAGATACGCAGAGTGGCCATTGTAGTTAAATTACTGCTGGATTTATACGCCGTATCGCACATATACTACATACCCATGTGAGAGATCAGACACTCGTATATTCACTGTTTCACAGAGACACAGCCTTGCAACGAGACATTGGTGTCCATCTGGCCTTCCATTCAAAATCATTCGCGATAAGAAAGGAATTCTTTCGGAAACAAACAAGTGGAAAATAATACATATGGTACGAAAAAAAAATTCCTGGCTTTCATCATTAAATTGAAATTGTTCGTTGTATTTTTTCAATTACTAATAAATAATTAGGACAAATTAATTCTGTTTATATTGTTGTCCTTTTTTTGTCATTTCAGGGCAAATTATGCTTATTTGTAACTCGACTGACACAGAGATTTCCTGATGTGCAATCATAAAAACATCTAAAACGAAATACTTTTACTCAAGTAAAAGATAACGTATCCAGTAACGAAAAATTTAGGAAATATTGAACGTCCTCAAAATGTGAATCAATAATCTTAAAATATTTGTCAATTGGTACGTTTGTACTAGTATGTATAAAAATAATAATTCTTCGGATTTCTTACATTAGAAATTTTGAATATATTTTTATGAAAAAATTGGAAACGCCCTCTTTTTAGTAAAAGAAACGGACATCAGTAAAATTACTATCATAAGTAGAATATTCGTTTGATAAGTATGTTAGATGGATACTATAAGTTGGGTGAGAAATAAAAATCTCAAATAAAGTAAAACAAAAATATTTTTGTTACATCAAAATAAAATCGTTTAACCTAAAAATAAGTCATCAGTCGCGAAAATAATAGGTAAAGGTTACATGAAAACCTAAAGATTAGAATCTTTGTTGCAGTTAGAAACAATCCATCGCCAAATAGAACAGTATCTGGATTATTTATCAGAATGATAAAACCATAATCATACCCCATTTAAATGTATTTTAAGGACATCCAACAATAAGAGCAGTCAAATGCTTCTGTTAAACGAAATCTAAACCACTTCAGTTAGTCAAATATGTGAACCGAGGAAAGGAAAGATTAGGAAAGGAAATAATAAACCAAGGAAAGGTTAGTGCTAAAACCCTACTTAATACCGTTATCCAGTTATTAATTCCATCGATAACCATCAATCTCACGGTTACACCATTATCTGTCTGATAATCCCATCAGTCACCTTCCCATGTGTCCAAAACTGATCGTCCCATTGCATCAAAACTCCGTCACACGTCCCACCACATTCATATCCTCAACATTTTTGTTCCATACCTTCCCAGCTTTCAGTCTCATGGCCTCATTGCTGTCGGTGCCATGCCTTCTCTCTGGGTCATATCCCGTGCGTAAAACCCTACCTATCTATTGATGTATTGCTAAACAGCCTATGAAATATGTCGATGCAGTTCCACTATCGAGTGCATTGTCACGTCATTATCATTGATCTGATACTGCCGACTCCCGGTCATCAGTCTTCGCCGTCATATTGAATGAATCGACGGCGACCTCGATGCCTTCACACTCTACTTCCACTCTTCTCCTTGTACCTCCTCATACTTCATCCCCCCCCCCCGAGCACGGAAGCGAACCTCTGCTTGCCCTCACCCACATACGAATCGCCTGCGAGGCCGTTACTTCAATGGCATCTCAGATCCACTGTGGAGGATCATATATACAAACACTGCAGGATATTGCTGGCAAGAAAGATGTGTAGGAGAGCAAGAAGCAAGGGAAAAGATCCGTTCGCAGAACAGCACAAGAGGCCATTAAAATGCAGGTGTGCAATGATTGTGCTGTACCTTGCTCTAGCGGGAAAGACGAAGCCGTTCGCTATGGATATGGAAGTGGAAAAGTTGCAGGAGGAGAGATAACCAGGGAAGAGAAGAGGCGGTAAGGAGACAAAACAAGAAAAGAACAATCTAGGGGAGAGGTAGGGCAAGCCAAGGAACTCCATAGAATTTTATTGTACCTACAGGTTCAATACAGACAGCATTTCCACAACTGAAGAAGAGTGGAAAAAGAGCATAATTTAATGGTTTTCTCTTATCTTTCAAACGATAGGCGATGTGTAGGACCTCCACTGAACAAAAGAGAAAACTCATTGGGATCTTTGGATAATTCGTGTTTCTAAGCCGAATATTGGCGGTTCTGCTCGCGTAAAAATTAAGATTTTTGTACAAGTTTTCTATGTTAATCATAACTGATATATCGGAAAAACATTTCACGTAACCCTTCGTTTCTTGGGTGATTTATCTCTTCTTTCAACATTTTCATATAAATACTTGTGCGTACATCTGTTCCTTCGGAATCTTCACCTTCAAGGTAGGACTACATCTTTTAAGAATCCCTTTACGTACATTACGCCTATATCGCGACACGCAGCGCATTGTCGATTTGTTGAAAGTTCTTTTATCTTTCAACGTTAGTACCTTTTCTTCGAGCGAAAATCTTTCGTTCAGATTAAACGTTCCACGAACCAAATCAATATAATCTTGTCTTTAGTGGTAATTCTGCTATGACAATATAATCCTTGTCTTCAGTGGTAAATCTGCTAAAAATATTCGGAAACCCTCTTTTCTTACCAGTTCCACAATTTTATGGCTAGTGAATAACTTGAATACTCCCAGGAACACACTAGGATATGTTTGTTTCTCTCCCGACACCCTCCATCCACTGAACATATCTTTGAAAGGGTTATTTGCGATATAACCTTGTGCAATGTCCTCAAGAAAACTGTGATTCTTTCAAAGAGACGCATCTATCCTTTATGTCAACCTCCTTAAGCGTGGAAGTGAGAGGGTTCGATATGGCACTTGGCCAATCAACCCTAACCGACCCAAATAACAGTTCGCTACCTGCATATCCTTGTATGCGTAGCATGTGCTAGACCGTTTAACTTCATAGTAAAGTATGTGAAGCAGATGTTTAGTAGAAATGGAGTATTTGTTCTGCATTGCATGCATGAAAAGTATTATCTGGAGGTAATGCTTCAAAAATCGTAGCATGGTGATACACATGTTACAATATTTTCAAGAATAACCTTCTTAGGTTACCTTTTATACTCCGTTTCTACTTAACATCTGCTACTCATACATTACTACAAAGTAAAAAGGTGTAGGACATGAAACCCCTTCTACTTTTTATAAATAGAAATCGAACGATAGTCACATTGCTGTAAACAGAATAAAACCATTTGGTTCGTTTCTATATTTACCAGATACTGTCCACTCTCGAAGTGGCAGCTACCCATTTGACAGGTGATGTCATGCTTCCTTTTTCCAGCTCGTCATGTTTGGGTGCTCCATGAATAGTAGTTTTGACCTCAAATTGATTATACAGCTATATTTGTGATACAAAAGAAGAATGAATCATAGAGGCACAATTCACAATGTTGTAAATCATTAGTGTCACATATCAAGAGAAAACAAGTTGAAGCTTACATAATACAATTGCAATACTACTTAAGCCTTTGATTTCCAATGTTTATGAACGCAATTCTATGTCAGAACTCAGAAGAAAAATGAAATATTTTTAGAACGATATATTTGAATGAATAGCAGAACATAAAGCTGTCTTCCAGTAACAAACACCGCATTTCCAGTTTCAATACGCGAATGTAATTATATTCCGTTTTTTCTATTGATTTATATTTGATTGAAATCAACTTGAACGTGATATTATCATCTTCATACTAAATTCTTCATATTGAGATACACACACTCGCGTATGAAAAGTATGCATACTCAATTTTGCGAAAATAAATAGAAATGATATCCTTCTTTATTCCGTAACAGCAATCCAAGTTCAATTTTGGGAGTAAAACGAACAGTCAGATTCCTGAAGCTAGAATTTAAGAAGAATAAATGAATTTTCAGGAGACGTTATGAGCAAGCTGACGTTATGGGAAAGCTTAAATATTATATTGAGAGGACAAAACATGTTCTTTATATTTTTATGTTTAATTGAAAAAAACTTTTTCACTTCAACAAACCAAGCTCATTTCTCTATCCCCATAGAGGATCTTTCTACGCCAAATATTATTTTCTTTTAACATTATATAATATATAAGGTCATATTATTGTATTTGCATAGCATCTTCTAGTGCGTAGTTCAGAAATAATCTAAGAGTTCATTTAACATGAAATTGTGAACTTGTAAAAAATTAATAATAAAACGGATTTAATCTTGTATACATTAAACCTTATATTCGCTAGGAGCACAAATTATTAATAAGTTAATCATGACTGCTATGCGAGTGAACTACTTCTTTTGCAAATGTAAACTGGGGGTACTCATTAGAATGCTGAAGTGTGCAACGAGGTCCCTGGCATCCGTCGCAGTGTAGCCGTGAGACGCGGATGGGATATTAAACCCCGCTTCGCTAATCAGCCAGCACGCGCTTCCTCTCACAAACCGCAGCAGCGCCTGCATTCAGTGATCCAGGCGTTCACCAAACAACCCCGCCTCGCGCATGCGATTGGTCAACCGACAAAGCACCGGCTGGCTTTCACGTCCTTAACGAAGCGTCTGGTGCAACCTTTCCGTGAACTTCTATACACTAACTGATTTAGCAACGCGTGTAGCGATGGAGCGCGGGAGGAGGTGGTGTGTGGGGAAGCGGGGAGTCGAGGAGAGCGGAGGCGGTGGGCGGGTGGCTCAACCGCTAATATCGTGCAGATCGATTATCGAGACTCCGATCCTGTCGATTCCCCGGCGACCGGTCGGCCTTTCCCTCCGGGCACTGGCAGCAATCGCCGGCGGCGGCAGGCCAAGTCGGGACCGGTTCTTTATCGAACAGCGTTGCTACCTTCTTAGCTGCTCAGACGGGCACTCAGCTGCTCTCTCGACCCGTGGCGGGGGCGGGAGTGGCGGGAAATGTCGCCGTGGGCGAGCGCCGAAGAGCCACTTTCCTTCCGACCTGAAGGACAATGCTGAGTTTGCTTCACATCTCGCAGTTCCGAGCTTCGAGGAAGGACACACACGTAACTCCTGGCGAAATAGCGTATCACATACGAGTTTCACTATTTGGAAGACGCCAGTCATATGAGTAATTACGTCTGAAAATAAAAGAAAAAGTAAACGAAAGATTTGTAAGACAAGAATTTTCCTCAATATCACGAATGTGTCAGCTTATTCGAGAAGCAAAACGTTCTAGAGAATTCAAACATCCAAGGGATCTTCGAAGGAGAAAAGTGTATTTTTGAACACTCTAGCTACTACCATTGTTAAACAAAAGTTGTAAGATTATATATTTGAAACTAAGAACCACGAGCAAGGAATTGGGGATACCACAAAAATGAGTACGTGGTGTACGCAAGGGACCAAAATGGAAGAGAAGTGACGATGCGCAAAATCAAGAAGTTCTTTCAGTTTGAGTTAATTCTGTTGAAAATGAAATACTGACGACAATATAAATGTCAGGAAGAGGAATGCCAAAAGTTGCATGAGTGAAATAATGTACAGTCGATAGAACTTGTTTTCCTTGAATGTGAATCAGGTTTACATCATTCACAATTTGAATTATGGATACAAGAAGTGTTGAGCTTAACTTAGGCCAAAGTCTTATTTTAGAAACGAAAGAAATGGCAGTTAAACGAAATGTGAGCTTTTTTCTGCACATTATCCAATTCTCCAATTCGTAGAACAAGGATGTATTATTTTTACTTGGAGACAATCATTTTAACTGTCCCATTATTCAAAACATTAAAAATGTCCACCTTAAACATGTATAATTAATATAACGTTGAAGAGAGGAATACAAAGTGAATTTATGTGGGAGAAATATAGTATAAAATATAAGAAACATAAATAAAATGTTTACACATTTTTTTTAAATATCTGAATAATTGGATTTATAAAACACAGTAAAATTAATAACCTTAAGTTTAATTCACAAACATAACTCTATTGTATTTTTATTTTAAGTTTTTTTCTATCTCTTAGCGTGATTCTAAATCAGAAAAAATCACTCTTAACGTTAACAAATAATCCTGTATTTTTACATAATCCTATATTAAAAGGAGACAATTCTTCAAGACTAATTAGATAAATGGAATATTGTTTTCCATATAAGATCGCTCGCTCATTTACCTCTATGCTTAAACTTTAATTATCTCTCTTCTCTCGAATTGTCTCGACATATGACACTCTAACCCTCGTAATTCCTCTTTAGACACCAAATGACGATTCGTGAAGTTAATCGTGTAGTCCTTTCTCCACATTTCTGAAAGTAGCTTCTCCAGAATTTTATTATTTTCGGTGACGTCTTTGAGAGCATCTTTTCTACTAAGCAATTTATACTTTGCGGCCTTACTTCACCACGCAAGAAAATTTATGTTGGGACAAGAGAAAGAATCATAAAAGTTATCGTCCAAAATATAAAACTTTTATTTTCAACTCAAGAAAAACTCGTCTAGAATCTCTTGTCGCAAATTTGCTCATTTATTATTTTAGGAAGTCGAAGAGTAAGTACTTGTGAAACCAGTATTACTTCTTTTTTCTACAACAGTTTTCGATGGCATTGCTTTTGCGCTGAGGAGACGGGTGTTTATCGTATTTAGAAACGGAAGAAGATTTCCATTCATTAACATTTGTTTCTCCCTTCTTATAATAATAGCAATTTTTTTATCTCACCAAAAATACGCGACGTGATCAACTTTTGGTTAAGAGTGAAAATGTATCTTGGAAGTTTGTCTGTACTGTACATAACTTCAATGCGTGCCACTAATTTTTTCCGAGGAGGACACGTAGACGGATCCCTTAATGACGGATTAGACAGATAGTTATCGTTCTGTATGGAATGAACAAAGAGGAAAATATGCTTTAGGCCAAGGAATGAGATAGAAGGAACAACACTTGTTTTGAAGCAACTACAAGCAATTCCGTCACGGTTACATAGCTCACAAAGTAACTCCTTACTGCGAAGATGCACTCATTTTTATGAGAAGTATTCTTTCGTAGCACGTGCTAAAGTGTGTTATCGCAGGAGCACATCCCCTTCACGCACTTAAGTCCAGTCTCGTTGGGAAACCCCGTATTTAACGCTACATTCCCGCTCATTACCCGAAACGAGAACTGCATGCGCAATAAACGTAAATAAGAAGCCGACGGAGCACGATGTAGCGCGTGTGGAAAACCACGCGAATGCCTGGATGTACGGTGGAACCTCGATAATCCGACGCTCGTCAGTTCGGTGTTCGGTTTTTTTGTGAATGGCAGAATGAACACTGTCTCAAATCATGGAAAGAACCTCAGGAAATTACATCATCGCAGTGAGACAGACACCCACCTCGGAAACGCAGAATCACAAAGTGTAGAATCTCTTAACTCATAAGCAGAAGATATTGAATGACAAATGGCATTAAGTGAAGCTTTACGGTTTCGCGTCCCTAGCTGCCAAGATATGGGACACTGACTCGGATTCATTCTAGGTAAAAGTGATTTTGACGAGTTTACTGTTCCAGAGCTAATTGTGTGCGCTCGGCAACAATGACGGGAAAGGAATACGTAGTTAACGGGGGAAGCACGCTCGTTATTTCTGTTCACAGACTTAATATTTTTTCATTTGCGCGAAATATTAAAAAAAATTGTTTCGCTATGACAAGTTGTCATATTTTTCAGTTCACCCATACATTATGTAAGTTTGTGAGAATTGATGAACTCTCTTCGTTCGATACAAATATTAGCTATATTTTTAATAATGTGATATTTACTTTTAAACTTGCTAACAAAGCGCGCGCACGGAATATTTGACGAAATATGTACGGAACACCCGATCGATCACCTATTCGTACTAAAACCCGAGCTTTTCCATTGAAAATCGTGTTGAAACTACTGTTTCGTTGTGTATATCACTAAATGTCGATATATAGGTCCTTCAAGGTACTAATATGCCAAACACGCCATCTCTTTATCCAAAAAATGACCCAGAAATTGTAATTTTGAAAACTCTGATTGAAGAGCTTATATCTCGCGAACCACTGGACTTAACTCAATAATGGTTATCACATTTTCAGTAGGAAATTGAATGAGAAACAATTTGTTATATAAATAACTTTCTCAAAAACCTCACCGTTTTGCGTCAAAACGGTAAAAACCGAGAACGTGCATATTAGGGGTGGCTTTTAGGTGTGTGTGTCTCCGAAAAATTTGGGGGAGTTAATAGTCGTAAACAATACTACATTCTACACCTAATTGCGATGTTTCGAAACTTTACGAAATTTTTCCTCTATTTTTGCTAATGGTACTATAATGGCGTAGGGCCGCGATAAACATGACTCAGGGATGGCAACAAACGCATACTTAGAAGTGCAAAGAAAAAACAAAATTAATCAAACAATTGACCAACTGATCAAGAAGTCGATAAAACAACAATGCGAATGGTCAGTTAACATTAAAATCAATTCAAAACAAAATAATACAATAGGATGAAAATAAAACCAATAATTATTGAGACAAATTTGAAGAATTAAATATTTATGCCATTAATTTTTAATCTTGACATTTGTGAAGGAAATAGTCTGCATCTTTTGGTCGAGTTTAAATTTATGTATCGTATTATTGCCTTTCTTTTCTTATGTCTGTCCTGACGTGGGACTGTTTTCACCTTTATCACTCATGTCGTTTCAGCAATAGTAAAGAACCAATAGACCTAATGTTATTGCTCATCACCAAGTCATCCCGGGTTCAATTCAGGGTGGGGCCAGAAAACATTTGTAGCTTTTCACATTAATGTTCCAGTTCCCAGCTATGACTACTGAAAAGGCGAACCCTCCTCCTTCAATCTACTTCCTACTACTTCTAGTACTCTTACTATTTCTAGCTACTCCTACTTACCCTCCCACGTAGGCCAAGTTGTTGGTAAACCTAGCTAACTGGCACACCTATTACCAATAGCCCCTACCACCGAACTCCTACCTCCTATCGTTCCATGTAAATAAGCTTCAATAGCACGCTACATTCCCCATTTACAAATACTACAATTACAGTAAAAATAGACCTAACAGTATGACGAACTCTTGAACTTGAAGCGTTCATTTTTGGGAAAGTAAGCAACGATTAACCTTAAAACTGCTAAAAAGATTAATAAGATAAAGTTAAGCATTCACACGAGTAAAAAGGAAATTGCACGAGAAAACCTATGAAAAATCTGTCTCGATGAACGGATCTAATTCAACGACAATATTAACTGCGGTTACATCCTTGGAATCGAATCGTGTGTCGAACCTAAAATTATGGTAATCAACGAATTTTCAAACAAAGATATCGTGAGTTAACGATAAACGAGAATCGAAATCGGTCCTTCCCTAATTTATTTACTTTGGCACGTCTTGCAATAGATTCGTTGTAATTAGTCCGCTTTAACGAGGCTATTCTCCGTATAGCACATTCCCATGAATCAAACGAGCGCGGTGCGATGGGAAGAAGACCATGCAGAGTGAATATCGACGACCTGCTACCGCGTTCGTCGCACCGCACAGCAGGACCAGATGGGAGGAGACGACGCGCGCCGAATGACGGATGCGCCGAGCGTCGACTACGAGACAAGGGCGGAGAGAGCTGCCGTGCGGCGCGCCTCCCCCCCCCCCACCAACAAACACACACACACGGCGGTGAAATATGGACGAGCGCGCACGCGCAATACAACATGTGTTCGCGTCCGCCCGCAACGCCTCGCGAACGCACAGAATTCGAGCTTATTAAGACAGGAACAAGCAGAAAAAAGGGGTGTGCTTCGTGGACATCGAAAGAAACTTATTCTGTCCCGCTTATCTCTGAGTTTAAGTTTGTGTACGGAAATTGATAAATATCTATTCTAAGTGGGTTTTTTTCTCAAATAGATAATATCAGAGACGTTAATATACACGGTGTACCTTTCAAAGTGCAAAATATGTACAGTGCATCTGAAATAATCGTGTTCAAATATGAAATACACAACATAAATTCCTTAGTTGCTTCGGATGTACAGGAAAATTCTTCTTTTGTTTTTGAAAAGTCGAGCATCAAAACTCTTCCTTAGCACATCCTCATGAAACAATAAGAAATTAATATAAAAAATAGTCATTCCCGTAAGGGAATTGAAGCCATTTTATTATTAGCAGCATTACTTGCAGCGTCTCCTGTTTAGAAAAATGCACCGATGAGGATTTGCGACGGCAGTGAAGGTATAGTATTACACAAAACCCTAGTCCTATTTGGGAACAAAACACTTAAATAATGCTTATACAGAATGCGGCAAATTATTATTAATCACATCTAGACTGTAGAGTGAAAGTCCCCAGTTAGCCCAGGATTGCTCAGCAACCTTGCAAAACTTGCATTAGGTCCTCGACTTTCAAGTGATCTCTACGGTCCTCAGTTTCAAGTTTTTCAAGTTATAGCTCACAAAAAGACAAACACGCAGTACTGCTCATCAGATATAGGAAATGAAGGAATTTTTGCGGTGAAAGACATTTTCGTAATATTATACAATTATTATTTGTCCAGAAAATTCGCCTTCAAATTAGTATCGAACAGAAAACTAAGGCTGTTTTAGGAGTTTATCAGTATGCTTAGCTATCTCGCTGACTACAGACACTATCTCTCACGTTGAGTAGGATATTCCTTTCCCTATAATGCCCTTCTTAATGCGACTATTGCGGCAACCGAATCAAACAATAGGCAACCAATACGGCAATGAAACTAGAAATAATGTAGTCAGCTGCTGTACACGGAAATATGCATTATATTTTCCTCTTAGATAAAACTACATTATATATATATATATATATATATATATATATATATATATATATATATATATATATATATATATATATATAT
>NNCF01131691.1:55600-79199 GCA_002313205.1 Laupala kohalensis | reverse complement strand
TATATATCGTTACTCTGAGTGATTTTTGTTCGCAGGAAAATGTCAAGTGAAGAATGCACCAAGACGTGAAAGAACAAAAAATCTTGTTGGAAATGTGAACATTATTTATGTTTAAAGTAATCATATTTAGCGCCAGAGCCAACACCACCAACTCACTTTCAACGATTTTCGTCAGGTACGTTGCAGTTGCGCCCGATGATCAAGAAAGGTCACGCGGGGGGTCGCAGTACAGTTCCACCCATGGGTTTAGCAACTGGGTTAACTTCCTTCTTCTCGTAGCCAATCGCAAGAGTATTATAATAGATTTATTAAATTCATTTTTTGTAGTTAAAAAACCTAGATTAATACTTATTTAGTACAGAACACTAAAAATTTACTGTATAAGAATCTTTTATGTTTCTCTCAGCTCTCAAATGTCCTGAACTTATTTAAACATTTTATCTGACACCGCTAAAATTGACATTAATAACTATAATTATATCACGAACAATAATTAACGTCACGTGGTATCTCACCGCCACAGGGGGCATCGCGTGATGATTTCCTGCACTTATTCTCTACTACATTTTAGTTATATTTAGTTTATTTAATACATTTAACGATTGTTAATGGATTTAACAAATAGGGGAGCATTTGTTGGATGACAGCTGTGCGAATGTTTTCTAGCGTTTCGCATTTTTCCATTACAGATTTTCTGTGACAATTGCAGTAATTGGTATGCTCGGAAAAATCTTCCGAGAGTTTCTTTTTTGTTAAATCCTAAAGTGTAGTAAGTTCACATTGTTAGTTTCAGCACTCCAAATTAGTAACAGTATCATTCATAAATATTCTAATAGTAATAAAATAGAGAAAAACGTCGACGCAAGTTGGTGCAATGATTGTATTTTATGGGTTCTTGAGCAAATTTACATTAATAAAAATATTGTTAGAACATTTTGTTTTTCAGAAGTTTATAAATATGTTTGCAAAATTATATAATTTTAAAGTTTTAAATAGGACTTAGATTTTCCAGCATGAAAAGTACAAAGTACAATATTTTAAATGTCGAGACGTTCATCTTACTTCAACTTACTGAAACAAATTTCATATGATATTATAGAAAAATGTTATTAAATTTTTCTGTTACATAATTGTTTTAAAGGTTATTTGTGCATTTATAAGCTTCAGTAAGTCAAAATTAAACTCACGCTTTTTCACAGCTTGTTTTGGAAATGTAGATACAGAGTAAAAACTCTTGGGTTATGTTTTTTCAGGTAACCAAATAAGAAACATAACTTTAAAAAGGATATATCAAAGTTAATGAAAAAAATTAGCTTATAATGCTTCTACATAGATGTAAATGTTATGATAAGGATGACTATAGCTCCTTCCCAACTTTGAATGAAATTACTCGCAAGCATCTGTGGTTCCTTCTGAAGATGTAGATGCTGATGCCCACACATTCGGTGGGAACGTTGAAGAACTGTCAATATAACTCCCAATAAGGTAATCAGTAAAAATGCCTATAGCACAAACTGACGGTTGAATTGACATCAAACCTTCAACGAAAGCGTCTTCCTCTTCGCTATGATCTAGCATACACAGCCCAAACACCCAGATAGTTATTTTTACATACATCGCGTCCCTCGCCCTTCATGGGAGACTGAGGGTTCAAAAAAGGATAAATTCATGTTAATAATTATGATTGTAAAGAGTGTAGAAATAAAATAAAAAAATAAAGTTTTGAGCCAAGTATTTCCAATGCATTTCTGATGGAGAAAATTAAAATGAAAAACGTTATATTAAAAAATTAGAAGTTTAAATTAAAAATCTGGCTTTTCGGTGTTTTAGTACTTGAAATTATCTTTGCAATAAAAAGAAATCTAAATCTTTTAAAAGCATTAGGAAGTGATACGATGCCAAACGGGGGCGCATCACCGAAATTTCCTTAAGTACGGGCGCAACTCGACAGGACCCTTCCAGCTTCCTGCGGGCGTAACTCGACCCCATTGGTGAGGATAATACTTGCATTCCACTTTCCAAGTGCGCAACTCGACTATTCAGACTTTCGTCCACTCACGAAAACTCGTCAAAAAGACCTAGCGTGTTCTCGTTTTTTTCTGAATTCGAGCAACACACCACCGTTTCTTGATACCAACGAAGATTAACACGTTTCTATTCATCCCCGCTTTCTGCCTGAATATTTTCTTCTCTGCTGTACCTGGAAAGCGTCAGTGTTGTTTCTAAATTGTGATCAAGCTTCATTCGCCACCGTGCAGTGAAGTGAAGCTATACAGATGACAGTACGCCAGATATTTCAGTTTATTCGTTTTTCCTGCCCCGTTCGCATGTGACGCCATCTGTTAGTCATTGTGCCAGGTTGCATTAGTCCTCGCAATCACATTTTCCGCATGTCGTAGGACTTCACCTAATTAACTATTTCTCTAAACCATTACAAGGATATTAATTAAATTGAGCTGGAAATATATCTAAGAGGGACTCAGTGGGACATAATAGGGAATGAAGCAAAGAAGGGTTCCTGGACTCGTTTTCAATTTTTGGAAACTACTAAGTATTTACTTTTTACCGTTTAGTGAGTGTATTGATTTACGATGTACTCCATAATTTCCGTTTGGTAAAACTTATGAGTGATACAAAGGAGCCGCGGATAAATTACGTCAAGCAATAACTATCATTTACCCCCTTCCCTCATGACGCACGTGTAACAGTAACTCTGAACCCCTCCCCCAATTATTACGTATCTTTTTCCCTCGAGAAAAGTATTTGCTGTAAATTTTGATACACTTACGTAATTATTCGCACCTCATTCCTCTGTTCTCTCACTGAGCGTTGTGTACAGATGTTAACGACAAACGTAAAGGTTCAAAACGCATCCTACAATACTTGGCGTTACGTAACACTATGGTTAACACCCCTCTACGCTTGACGATGTAACGAAGTCGCGAACTCTCTCCACCCCCCAAGGTGTTGTACGCAATTTATGGACGCCCTCCAACCGTCTTTCATACTTGAGCTCCTACGGATGCATGATCTGAAGCACGTGAAAATAATTTTTTTTCTGATTCGAACCAATTTAACGAGATTTGTATTACTGCCCATATGCTTTACGAAGAATCCAATGAAGATTGTAGAGCTGGAACTTGCATAAAAGAAACCCCTCGTTGGGATAACACAATCTGGTGTATGGTATTAATAAAATTAGCAGTCAAAGCACACGGAACAAGGTATGCAGAGTGGGTTGCATGGATATTATTTCTAAGTTTAAGAATGCGAAATGTGATGCGTGGTAACAAAAAGAAGATGCAATTTGCCAGGAAGACGTTAATGACTTATTGCATGTTGTGACACGACGAAAGGGAAATAACGAGGAGCACCATGCAAAATATACTCGTGGTTTGCTGATGGCCTTCGTGAACTTCGTAATTAAAGGTAACGAAGATCAAATTAGATTGAAAGTCACTTCACTGACAAAAAAATTAATTTATTTTCAAGAATTCATATCTTCAATGAAAAAAGATCCTGAGAATTATCCTTGAACTTCGTAACAATTTGTCAAAGTGAAACAAACTCCCTAAGACTATAACAAACCTTAATTCATTTAGAAAATAATAATATTGCTGTCGTCGCCATTATTTATGTCAAGGACGCCGTGTTGCAACCTCAAGACAATACAAAATGGTCACATCGCGTTATTAAAAACAATAGATAATAAAATGAATGATGAAAATATATACGGTTGGTAATATTAAATATTCGTAATTGACAAGATACTAACTTCCTCTGACCAAATCGTACAATTTCCTCTTCGCGAACATTCGCCAACAGACCAGTCAGGCTCTTGCTATTTTAACCTTGGAAAATAAGCAAATATGCCCTTCTAAGTCACCATCCATAAGCACGGAAATATTATTCATGAGTTTCTTGATATTCTTTAAGGATTCTTTTTAGTTCAATGAATACGAAAGACAGATGTTTGTACTCGGGTAACCAATTTATAATCAAGTTACTCATCAGCTTCGTCTCCCTCTTCAAGGTAGCTCAATTACATGACACTCTCAAGCACATGAATAAAATGCAGCACACAATGGTATTTTCAGAACATGTATCTTTGAGGAAAATTATACCTCAATTGAGTATGATGTTCTTTGTCCTAATTTAATTCACCATAAAACATTAAATAGGCATAGTTTTGATTGACAGAAAGAATCGATTCTCATCGTGTCTGTGTTGAACATTTTGAGCCGATTAGTGAGGGATCTAACCTCACTAATCTTTAAAGAGCGATATTATTTTTCACAAATCGCGCGATGACGATCCGTAGTTCCATTTTTCCAAGTTCCGAAGGGAAGCTTGTAGATAAGAACTGATACGTCGTTTTTACATCATGAATTCTACTTAGATACTCGGCAGAAACAACAACTTTTCATAACAAAGACAATAAATTCACTTGAAAACAGCACAACACCCACTTTTTGTTTTGGGTTCGAAGGAATATTAGTTTACGTTATTTATCTGAAGAAGAAATCTTTTTAAAAAAAATAAAAAAAATTAAACGTATACAACGTAATAAACTGATTGTATTACTTTAAAGTAACAATTTCATTAATATCGAGTTTACCTGAAAAAAACATGCTGTGAAAAAGTGATCATTAAAATGCATTTAAAAGCTGCACGCACATTTAAAGATTTCAACCCCTTTTAGCACAGCTAGAAGCAATACACGAAGGAAAGCGAAATTTGCACACACCGACAAACCTCTCCAGGTATTCTCGTCGAAGGAACGGGCTGAGAACAGAAAGTACAAAAAACAAAAAGAAAAGAAGAGAGAAGAAAAAGCCGAAGTACCCGAAGACGACTTATTCTCTCGGACAAACAATGGATATTATCCCAGCGTTTTCATTATCCATGAATCATATTTTTTTCCAGAGCACAGATGAATTATGTGCACAAAAAGTAAGAAAGAGGTGCTCGCGGGTTGCTTGTGTATCGTGAAAGAAGTAGCCATCCGCACGCGCTTCGTTAACTCGACGAATCGAGGCTATATGCCGCGCTGTAACCTTACACGCCGCTCGCCTCCGCCACGGACCTTACACGTCCTCTCCTCAGCTAGTTCACTTCGACGTTATTGTTGACTTTCGTGAACATACATTATTCAGAATCGATTCCTCACAGGACCACGCTTCGACATTCCGGATTTGTGATCAAAATCATTCAATGCAATGCAATGGGTCCAAGTTTCTCTTCTTCTTACATTCGTGGTCGTTCAAGTTCTCAGATGCACTTAATGTGTTATCAAAAACCAAGCACCGCTTCTTCACGACTGCGGTATCTAAATCCAGACGAAAGTAAAATATAACAAAACTCTTCGGTAACAATTCAAGAAGTCGCAATTCGGATTTCTTGGCGTGCGAAAATCATGTGGAAGCAATATCATACCAAGACCTCATCCGTAGCTTTATAAATCATTTTTATGTAAAGTATGGAATCAATTGGTTCAAAGGAAAAAATATTGTCTCAATATGCCATGTTTCACAAGAAATTATCGGTTACCTCATACACTAAACAAAAGATACATCTCCTCACCATACAGCATGCGCTTTCCTTGCCAGGGTTCACGAAGAGGCCTTTTCTAAATCAAACCCAAAATTGAATCGATTTCTTTGAAGAGGTGATATTTTTTGAGATTTTAACTCATCAGGCTCTTTTAGTTCCTAATGGGTATTTGAACAGGCGTTCGTTGGAGCACTCTTTGCGATCAAAGCTCTCTTATAGTATTAAGACGGCTCCACACATTCGCTGTTCGGCGAACCCCGAGCAACTGAACAGCGAATCCCGAGCAACAGCGACTTGCTCGGGGTATTTCCCGAGTATTCGCCTATTGGCGAGCACACTGATCCAGACATGAGCAATTTGCCGAGCACGTGCTCGCTCTGGGAACGACGAATATTCGTGTTAATGATTAGAGGTTATGGAGAATGAATCTGAAGTAAACACACATTCTTTTGCGTATGTAGTTGTGTCTTGTGAAACGTTGTTAAGTAAATGGGTCTTATCTAATCTTAATTCAATCAATGAAATTAATTTTTATTCCATATGGATTTAGCTGTGGTAACTGGTAATCTCGAATTTAAGAACCTTATAATCTTTATAGTTTTTATCCACTCAAAAAGAATCAATATTATATAACTATCTTAATTTGTGTCACCACAACATCCCACTCTATTTATTTATTCAAATATCTTTCATTACTTCACTACCATATTTTCCTCCTCTTGCAAACGCCACATCTATTTCCAACTACCCTTTCTTCTATCTCTTTATTCTTAAAATTATCTTGCTCCAGTATTTCTTCTATTACTCCCTCTCCCCTTCTAATTCTATCCCTCCCATTCTACGATGTTGTAACTTCCCAAATGTAAGAATTTGTATAATAAAATGTCCTGTAATTTGTAATTAATTTTTTATGTAATTTAAGATGTAAACTATAGTATAATGTAATCTCTACGAGTTATTTTATTCTGTGTAAAATGAAATATATCCTAACTATTTATATTTTTGTATTTACACGTCTATTTTTGTATATTTCTGTAATGTTTTTCTTAATTTTGATAAAGTCGTTATGTAATGTTATATTCATTTTTTCTGCAAAAGTTCTTTTTTCCTTTGTAATGAGATTCTGTTCTAACAGGTTCTACATTAGTTTATAAATAAATTTTATCTTATATTATCTTATAAATTGTTTGTTAGGTTCGGTCTTAAGCCGCCATCCTGATTGGGATTTTCGCTGGGTTTCCTTCAATCGCTTAGGGTTTAATACCGGGATGGTCCTCAGCTTTTCCCAGTAGTAGATATAGCAAATACCCTCCCATTCAAACTAATTTTGTAATGATATTGTAAATATTTTTTAAAGTGGTTAGGTGGAAGAGCCGACCTCGATCTGAGTCACGGCACTAATAAAGTCATTTATTAGTTTGTTTATTTATTACTATTAAGTGTTTTATTATTTATTATCACAGTATTTTTTTATTTTCACATTCTTTATTTCCTGAACATTTTATGATCAAGATAATAAATGAAGTTTCTCCATCACTACTTTATTACTTCAAATTTCTCTATTTTATCACTTCTAAAAACACTTATTACTTTGTACGATAAAGAGAAAAATTATGAATAATTAGTTTTTTCATCGATTACTTACTCGAAATAACTTGACAGCGTATTACTCGTATACTCGCGATCCTTGGTATTCGTAAAAGCACGAATATGTGGACAGTACCACGAACAGGTCACTCGCGAATATTCGCCTATGCTCGGCTTCCTTTGATGTGTCTCAAAAGACCGACACGCTGCGGGAAAGGGCGAGCACCGGTATTTGTGATGCGACGAATAGCGAGCAACCCATCCACACTAGTCGATATTCGGCGAGCAGTTGCACGGAGTTCGCCGAATAGCGAATGTATGGCCTTTAGACGCATGCGACTTGATGAAACATGAGGTAACCAAAAAGGTACCCATATGAGGTAAAGAAATACTTTTAGATATTTGTATCATTGATTAACATACGGATCGGAAATGTTACATTCAAGCTTGTTCTACTACAAATAATTATGTCATGGCGAAACATGCTGACGCTAACACGTTACCATTTATTAATAAAGAACAGTTAAATTATTCCTAAAAAAAGGGGAAAATTGTGAGGAACTTAAACTAACACAATACGTACCACACGAATTTCGAGAATAATTTGACGAGATTTTGAACTGGTCTGTAGAAACAATAAATTTGGCTGAAAGTGACTTTTACGATGGAATCGGTAAAAAATGTTTTAAGACCGGAAGAAAAAGATTTGGCATTGACTTACTGTTTTCGTTTCAAGCGCAAGTTTCTTGATGTAAAATAAGTAATCACTGGTTTTCCAAATAGAGTTCATTTTTATGTGTGTGTTTCTTGTCCACGAAGTATGATTTATTTTAAGGGTGTACGTTTTCAATTTTTAATCTTTTAAAAATACTTTACATAAAGTACTGAAAGTTAATAAATTGACGGAATACATTAATATTTTCGTTATATGTTTCTATAAATAATAAAAAATACGATTCCATAGTAATTTATCAGATAATTAATTTTCTTCGTTTCCCGTAAATTCAGATTTGTTCACCTGTGCCCATTCAAAGAAAACTATTCAATTAGCTCTTGATCTAACTGTATGTACTTCTCGTTAATAATTCACGTTGAAAAGAAATTTCAAAAATACTCGTGCAATAAACAATAAACCGCCATCGAGATAAAAACATTATACAAATTTCTAAAAGAAATAGTTAATAAATATCCTCAAATAGGTCGGGTTAGGTTTACACGAACAGATCAAGCTACATTACACCTAAGCACCTCATAAAATCTCAAATAAAGATTAAAACTTTTTTATGCAAAAAGAAAAGTTCCGATCGATGGCATTTACATATTCATAGGCTCGCAATAGCAAGAAAAAGCCTTGACTTTTAAGGGGGTACGAATAACTTTGGTTTGAGCAATGTTAGAATTATTCACCTAGATTTCAGAAATCGATCCAGATGTTCAACAATAACTTGAAAAGGAAGCATATTCTTAGATATCAAGGTTTTCGGCGTCATCAAGTCAACCATACGTAATTACCCACCAATCAAGATAGTCAATATTCATTTCTCGAGAACTAAGAGCTCAGTTCTGAAAAGCACATTTTAACTAGCATTTGTTAAGACAATCACGATATATGAAATATAGCTTGAAATGGAAATTATAAGAAAAAATACATCTTATTTTGAGTAATATTATAGTTTCTTTGGTTCTCACATTTAACAAGTCGTCACACATCTAGAAAGATTTATAAGGAATAGTTTCAACGACTTTTTTTATTTACAATCTTTGAATTTTCTGAGAGTAGCACTGAAAAACATTAACAAATACAGAAGCGTAAAGTTATTGTGCAATTTGTTGTTCTACACCATTTTTAAAGTTTGATAATAGCAAACCGGATTATTTACATCAGTTTTCTCTCATATCTATCGTGATACTGAGTAAAATGACATCAATAAAAAAATGAAAGTTACCTAAATTAATATCAAATATAAATCTGTTCTGTGTGATTCAACAAAAATGCTGGTTTTAGAACACAAATTCAATTTATTTCGAGGCAAAGTGAAGATTGCTGGTGATAAAATATTGAACATTTTTAAACACGAAAATTACAAATTTCGTGATATCGTTTTTCACAAAACTGAGTAGTATCATCTTTTAGGTTACTTCACTTACTTTCCATACTTCAGATATTTTATCAATTTGAATCATTCCATACCAAACGGTCCAAATAAAAATAAATTGGTCACTCGATCATTGAAAAAAAATCATATTTTCCCTGTCCCTTTCATTATCATTCAGGAGATCAAAACTGATGGAAAAAAAATGTTCTGAAACCGTTCATGTGTGGCGGGCATTTTCATCCTGCTTCGCGCACTTATTTTCGAGTTTGTTGGCATTTATATTCCCGCTCATAACTTATGAACTATTTATCCCAAACTTCCCTTCTGTTACAAAAGTTCAATTAATCCTCGATATGAAAATCGAGACAATTTCACTTTTTACGATTTTTTCCTAAAAAAGAGCGGTTCATACAACTTAACATTTTTTGTGGGTATATGTATGTATGTGTATATATATATATATATATATATATATATATATATATATATATATATATATATATATATATATATATATATATATATTATATATTATATATATATATAAGCAACCAAGCATTTGTGTAGAGTGGGTGAGAGAAGTTCCTGTCCAAGTTGGACTATAGGGGATCTGACACGCGCTCTCATAGATGTCAGTTATTCGAATGCTTAGTGTGTATGAGAGATCTTTAGAGAATGAAACGTTGAGGAAAACATGAGTGGCACCAAAATCCAGGTAATGGTCAGATGGCCGAGAAACTAGGTGTATATAAAGAAACAAAATTTTTAAAAACTTAAAAGTGGTTGGATAGATCGTTTACGCCAGCGCTGTCCAACTTAATGTAGCCTGCGGGCGATTTTCTATACACTTTCGGTCGATCGGGACCGGCACGGGATGGGGTTTGGCAAAATGTCTACCGACGAATAAAACTAATCAGTCATATTTCTTAATTTGTATCCTTAGTAATTTGATTTTTATCAACCAATTTCTATTTTGTTAAGCTGGAAAAATTAAATGGTACAACAATTTCAATTTTAAGTATTATAATAAAATGTATTCATATTGTCATTCCGTACACAATTTTCTCTCACCGAACATGTCTCTTCAAATTTAAATTCTAAATATTTTTAAAACAAATTTGTGTCCCCAACAATTCATGAAAAATTTGACGTAAAATATACTATGACTCGCGGGTTATAAAATAAGATTGAAAGCTATGTCGAAGGAATATTCGTATCTACCATCCTTTTTTTCACCTGTCCATCGACACCGGGGTAGTAGATGTAAACATGGGCGGAATAACATACCTATCGCAAGGACTTCGTTCCAGCTTTAAGGATTCAGTCTCTCAGGGTTCAGTTTTAGATTTATGAGTTAACAACGCCACACATACGACGCATTTCATCTCGAAATTTTTAAAGCGGAGTCTCCTGGATACGGTTCATTAAGCTTTGGTCTTATCGCAATTTTTTTTTCTCGATTTTCTTAGTGCGCAACGAATATAATAGCAAAGTATATGCACAAAGCTCTCGATACTTGACACTGAATATAAGTTTGTATCTTGAATCAGTCCACTGGACTGCTCTTGTAACTAGATTATGTTCCATACTACCCAACTTGCTCATCACATCACTTGCTCATGATCAGTCATCAATGAGATACATCTTGGCCATTGAATATGAAGAATATACTCAAAGACTAACGACCTTTTTCGGACGAATAGTATATATTTTAAGGTCGTAAGTCTTTTATTATTTGTTTAATTTCATTATATAACGGACGTTAATTGCAGTAGAATTAAGAAAATACATTTGAGTGAGAGCAGACACTCTTCTGACAGATGTAGTGCTGACTACACACGCGAAAGAATTTTTTTTCCAGGAATTCATTACCAGGAAGTGACGAGTGGGAGGAACATTTTGTTGCAACGTTGTGAAGGAGACGCTTAACAGCAAGTCTCGACCATGTCACAATGGACGTAAATTGTTAAACATAACATATTTTAACTTGCCATTTCTTCTCCACCGATTTATCTCAGAACATTAATCTTATATAAACATTGAAATAAAAAGAAAATTTGAGACCAATAAACAGGGCATTTATTTATGTTACAAAACACGGTTCCCAACAAAAAAACAAATGTTTAAGAACACAATACAATGAAGGAAATGAATCTTCTTGAATAGCATGTATTAGCTCTACAATACAAAACTACAAGACCTTTATAAAAAGGACAATTTTCAAGTGAACAGAATTACTTAACACAAGGCAGATGTATGCACTCATTCAGTCATGCGATTACGTAAAATTAAAATCATTTAATTATGGCATATACCAACAGAAGTGTGACAAAGAACATTAGCTAATTTAACGAGCACAACTGCCTCGTAGATTTTTCTCAAATAACTTAACACATCACAAAATATTAGAAAGATTCCTAACACATACCTTCAATAAAGCTGATTTAGTTACCATTCATGATGTAACAAATTCTGCAGTCATCATACAAAATATACTAACATACTTAAATTTATGTATATGGAGTAAAACTTCGCTCCAAGGGCCAATATTAGAATGTATAATGATACCGCCGGAACATCGAGCAACATGCTCACAACACGCGCTTCAGACTACCTCGGCAGCCGTTGAACAACGGCTTGGTAGTAACGAACTTAACAATGCGGCCAACTGAGCAGAAGTACAGGCACCCGTTCTGCCAACTGGCCTTGGGGCGCGGTTCCACCACGTTGTTGTTAAATTATTTCTGTGATTTATGAATGTAAGTCTACTGGAGTTTCCGTGACTTCACTGGCATATCAGCTTCGAACTTTCTCGCAAATAATACTTCTTGAATTCCCACTAATAGCTTCTGAAAATGATCGACTATTTAGTCGACAGAGAGAGCTGAATGTCTGAAAGATTGCGTAAGTTCTCCATTCTCAACACTTTTTCGATCAATTTATTAGGTTAGATTTTCTGTTCATTATTTAAAATAATTCAAAAACTTAACGCATTAGCATACATAAAGAAGCTAATTTTCTGATAATGGAATGAATTTCTAAAAATAGAACAGTAATGAAGTATATATTATTGAGAAAATACATAAAACTTACAATAGAACGTTCGTAGCTTACATCACAACCAGCTGTAGATACAAACCGACATTTTTAATATCTTTCCAAAACCTTCAAACTAATATATTATTTCTAATTACAATTATAAATAATGGAAATGTTATCATTAAGAATTAAATAAATATGATGTCAGGTAGCGGATGGCAGTTTCTTGCTATATTTAACAATTCCCTCAGACTTTTCTAGTTTAAAATATACCAATCCGAAGTGGGTCCACTTCTGGGAGGTTAGTCAGCTTTTAATACTGATTATTATGAAAGAGAACTGTGACTGTGCATCAATAAAATGTTATGAAATCGAAAGTCCCATATTTTCGACGCATTACAAAATTTCACAGCTTTTGATACTTCTGTATCTACTTGAATTACTTCTCGGAGTATTGAACAGAAAATTTTTCATGGTGAGGTGTTCTTGCTGCTTTGGCAGCCATACCATTTTCAATTCGTCCTTCAGTGTCCAGAATTTCATCACCAAATAAAGTGCGAGAGGGTGCAGTCGGACATACGTCTCAAATCACTCTGTCCCCAACGGAGCCACCTTGCTTCCAGCACTGTAATTATTGTGGAGGAGAAATATCATATACAGGGTCGATGGCTACAGGCGAAGTTAAAGAAAAGAATTCAAATATATGGGGACGATGATGGACGATATAATGAAAACTGTGCCTTCGTAAATTATAGGTGTTCGCGAAGGGCATTCATCATGGGGCGGTTACTGGAATTGAAATATGTGATCCGTCCGTGCATTATCCATGACATATCTTCAGTTTGTTTTGATACCGAATCCGTCGTAATGAATGAATTTTGTTATGTAAATTGGCGAAGCAGATACAAGACGCTTCACGGTAGCAGAGCTCCTTGAAACGAAAATGAACGCTTGTTCGTTGCAGATTTCGTAGGCTTTGATTCAAGTTCAGACAACACTAAGTAACAGAAAATAAACAAAAAATTCTTATTGAAATATTAATATACAACTAACTATTTTTTTACGATTTTAATTTAATCTTCAGAAATAAAATATTACAAAAATTAGCACTTAATGTAAGACAACGAATTTTCATGTTGAGTGAAAAAGTCTTTCTTTCTTAAGGAACCAATAGGCCTGCAATCCGAGGCGTGAGAAGTTCGATGGTGACAGCGTGCATTTAGGGTAAAAATAATTTAAAAGTTTACCTTTTGTGTGCCGAGGATGCAAGAAATCCTAAAAATAGGCCCAGACATTTATTTTGCATCTAGGCGGGAGCTAGTGACTCATTTACTTGCAACTGAGAAAAAGTCTCAACCATAAAGTGAAAAAAAAAAATTTTCTCCTTCTGAGATGGGGGGAGGTAAATGTTGGGTAATTAGATCCCACGTTGAACACGTCAATCGAAGTCTCTACTATGAGTCGTCTTAGTTTCCACTGAGAATGACGAAGATGGGATGCAACTCCACGTAATGGGATTGAAAGAGTCTCGAACTGAAGCAATCAGGGATGGTCGATTTTATCTCTACTCAAACAACCTATAATTTTTTAGGTTAATCTATAAAAAGCATGGAACATGTTTAGTCCGATTATATTGCATATCGATTAAGTTTTACGATTATTTGGTTCTATTATTACATTATGATAATAAATTTTATTGCAAAATTAGTATTACATAATTTTATATATACATTATTCATAAATTATATGTTATATCAATAAATGTTACATATAGAGTGTCGGCCTAGAGTGTCAACTACTCTTTGCCAAAAAGGACCACATCATTCGGGAATCGTTCTATATAATTCCCTGCCCAAGAATATAAAAGACATTATGAAATTGAATCTCTTCAAATCGGCGGTTAAAAACTACCTCCTGCACCAGTGCTTCTACACTGTAAAAGAATTTATTGATTTTAATAAAAGTTAAATTCGTCTTGTACTTTATCACGCCATTGCTGTAGCACTTTTTAAATAACTTATAACAATTTCAAAAACTATTTTCTTGCATGATTGTGTTGCCGTATGGCTCATATTAATTTAGTTTTATGTGTACTCAACTTTGGCACGGTTGTGTACATTAATTCTGTAGCCCCATCCTGGCCCGGGTTTTTCTCCGTTTTTCCTTCGGGTAGAGGCGGATTTCTTATACAGGTTCTCTAGGCTTTGTCTAGGGGCGTGTTTATTGTAACAATAAATCGTGAATTTAGTGTTTTTTCAACTCTTATGATTTTTAAACACTATACTCAGAATAATCTATAGTTCGATAATAACTTGTACATGTAAATTTACAAACATATTTGCGTTAAATTACAAACATATTGACATTATATATGTATTATAACTCGCAGTTAACTTTTTATCTTATCTAGGAACTTTTGCTGAAATTTTTGAATCCGCCTCTGCCTTAGGGCCCTTGATCGGAATTGATGAGATGGTCCCTTGCTTGCTTCCGGAGAGTAAATTAGTTTATTGCCCTCCACGTGGTCATGCGCAGTTTGTACTGTTTTTTGACTATAAATTTATTATTATTATTATTATTATTATTATTATTATAAACTTAGAGTTAATACAGAAAACTAGATAAGTCTAAGTAATGAAAAGACAAAATAAGAGATGATGTAATGTCAATAAAGTATAAAATGTCTCAAAAAAGTCAACGTATAAAATTTCTTTTGTGCATTTTGATAAAATTAATGCTTAAAAAGTACTGTTTTACAAATAAATTAAAATTACTACGATAAAATATTCGATTATTGTATTGATCGTTTAATTGTGAAAGATTAACTGATGATATTAACCGTACAATGTATTTAATCGAAAAAATTCTCAAGAAGTGCCCATCGTATCGCTAAAAGTAATAATGGCCGGAGTTTCGGCAAAACTAGGAGGTTCGAGTAACTAAATATTCAAGGAATATACAAAGTTACTCGATCAATTTAGATAAAGTTTTAAGTTATAAATGCATATACCATGCTTACATCTCCACACATGCCCACATCAAAAATAAAGGCAATAAGTACCACATGCTTCCTGAAACTACGAAACCCCACTCATAACGATATTCCTGTGACGGGACAAATCATTCTCAAATAATTGAAAAGTCTATCACTGTATCTTGTTTCTAAAAGGTAAATTTTCTTAATTACCTCTTTCCTTCCCTTCTTAATCAATTGCCACAAATAATGAATCATTACAAAAATAAATTTTATCAACCTAAACGTCAGAATAACTTCTATAAAATTCGAAGCCCAAGAACATTATTAAATTATTATGTTTATTTAATTTAAAAACGAGACACTAGACCTACAAATTTCCCAATTCTATCCCATTTCACTTCAAGCGAGGTTATACAGCACATAAAATTGACAATACAATTCGAACAGTGACAATGTAATCCTCTTACTTTAAGTTTCCTCTTTTTATATGGAGAAAATTAGCTCCATATCTTGACACTGACAGAGAATTTGTTTGCATTTATCGTAATTGCAACCTGTCGACATGAGTTCTTGAAGGAGGTATTTCTTTGACCCGACAGCACCCAGTACCAACAATTTTTTCGTGACTATGAGGCCCGCTCTTCCATTTTGTAATATTATGTTAGTGAAGTTGAGAGATATTGGGTTGCCGCTAACGTAAGGTGTGTTTGTTGATTGAAAGGCTTGGAGCAGGTGAGGGAAACCCCAGCTGAGAAACCTCACCCAGCTCCGTCGAATGGTGGATCTCTCGTTTAAGGAACGAATACATGACGGTGTTTCTCAATCCGTATTCTGAGTCAGTGCAGTGTCCACTGCTTACATAACAGTTATATGACAGTGTTTGCACTGACGAAACCTATGGCAGTGCTCGTGAAACGTCACTGCCGTCAGTGAACGCTACCCGCTGGTGGCACGCACAGCGATCGTCAGGGAACGTACCCGCTACAGACGCGCACGGAGACGTATATTTACACCAAGTGAGGTTATGTCTGTTCATCGTGTTCGTGACCCCTACCAAAATCAGTATGTCTACACAGTAAATGAATACGAATATACTCGTTAAATATTGAATTTGTCAGTAATGTACCATTTTTCACAGGCAAATGTAAACTTTCTTCGGGAATAGCAATTTAATAACTATCGACTATGGTTGATCAACAATAATTTATTGCCGACTCCTAGAGGAACCACCTCAAACAAAAACTCTTCAGTAAAAAATTCTGGCACATTATCCATCAGGATTAAACTACCGAAATCCCGCTATCGGATGGCGATCGTGGTCAGTAAATGAATGACTGGCATTGCCTTCAATCAGGCCTATCCTGAACGTGAGCGTTAGTTTGTGCTAACAGATGGCAGTGTTTACACGGTACGAGAAAATTCGATGGAAGAGTATTCTCAATCGATCGGACCGGTACGGAATGGGGTTAGGCATGATGTTGCCCGACGAGTCAAGCAAATGGGTTATATTTATTTTTTTGTAACGCGATATTTTGAATCTCATCAACAAATTTATATTATTTCAAGTTGGAAAAATTAAATAGTATATTTTTTTATTTTTGGAAAAGTATTTTTAATATTTAGTAGTATGATAAAATGTTTTCATATTGTAATGTATCACGGAGTAACTGCGAACACAATTTTCTATTTTCCCTCAACGGACATACCGCGTCAAATATTATTTTGACAGTACAGAATGATAACACGAAGTTGTCCCCCCCCCCAACTCTTTATGTGAAATTTACTATGGCTCGAGGGCCATAAGAAAGGGTTTTCTGAGTTGGACAGCGCTGTTTTAAAGATATTATAATAAGTACGGTTATTTAACAACGTAATGTTATCAATTTATTATTACTGAAATATTGCAAATTAATCGCAATTATTATCACTCAAAATTCTAGATTGGTGTTAATGATAATATTGAACATGATGATGATAATAATAATAATACTGAATATGATGATAATACTGAACATGATGGTAATAATAGTGAACATGATGATAATAATACGGGACATGATTATAATAATACTGACCATTATGATGATGATGGTGGTGATAATGATGGTGATAATCACGGTGGTAATGATAGTAATAATGATGATAACAATAATGACAACAACACTGTCACCCCCAATGGGTCTATACAAAATTCCGTCTCTGTGCGAAGGAAAACAGGAAACCCTGGGCCGGGATGGGGCATATTTTAAAGTAATTTTGCAATAATTAAAACGACGTTGCAAGGAAGTTAATTTTTATTATACATTAGTCTCCTAAAAAAGTCATTTTAAATATTACAATGTGAATACGATAGTAGACAAGAATATTGTTAATAAATTAAACCTCGATTTCAATCAATTAGTTTTAAAACTCCTATAACAACGGCGTAATCACTTTAAAAATATAGATATTTAAGAAAATTAATATTTAATGAGAAAATTGAAACTCATATTAACTTCTCCTGTTCAAATAAAATTTGTTGATTTTATAGAAACAGTAGTGCAGTAGGAATCCTTTTCCCGCGGACACGAAGAGATTAAATTTTATGATTTAAAGAAGTTCATTTCCCACATATCATAAATGGTCAAAATATTCATCAGGAATATTGCCAGGTCGAATCAATAGGTAACGTCGAAACTTAACAATTCAAGTTGACAAAATCCAGTTTACCTGAAACATCAATCGGACTGTAGACCAATGGTCAGTATCAATGGATATGCACCAATTCGACGGGAAATATATGAAATGAGTAACACTAAAACAATATTGAACATTCAATATGAGGAACTGCACATTATATTATATTTCGCGCAATAACTGGACAACGAACCAAACTTGCAGTAAATACAAATATTGGCATCGCCCCGTCCTAATTATTATTCCTCGCATCTTTGAAACGTATTTTAGAAGTTCAATGCAGTACATTACATTTCACGCTGGAAACACTGCTCGTAAATTTCGTTATTCTATCTGATAGTACATGCCATTACACTGCACTTAGCTAATTATGCGTCGAGTTAGAAACATCTAGTAATAAAACTTAAGATCTTCCCGCACACGCATTTATCAACCCTTATCTCTCTACATCAGCGACGCTCGACCAATTCGTGACACAAGAAAGGAAAGAAACGAAAGAGAAAATGTGCTTTCGAAATAACGCGCGGTTCGAACATCGAAAAACAGTCCATTTATCTCTACTCCACCTACTTTACAGCGTTATCTCTCTGCATTCCGCAAAACGACAATTGCGCTGAACATTCGCTACAACATCAACGGCGTAACAAGGAAATAAAAGTGGTTTCGGTTACCAGGTGGTTTGTGGTGAAGCGACGTCACCCACACAGTGGTAATGAAGTGTTTGCCGTCTATATTCGCCATAATATAGTGGTCGTAGGTTTGATAAAATAATTATTGTATCGCAGTCGCCATAAATTGTCCCGGTGGCGAGGGCGGCGGCGGCACCGCGCCGCTCTCCTTATGCTGGAGGGATTTATGAACCTGGGAAAAGGCAACGAGTTCTCGACCAGCTCTCGGCGGCGACACTGAGAAAGTTCTGCGTAGTCGAAATCTCGACAGAATGTCGCAGACCGTGAAGTCTCGTTGAAGCGAATCGAGGGTTTATCCTGCTCTTTGAGACTGCACGGAGAACAAGGACAATGTGAATCACATACTATGTGATTGTCCTACACGACAATCAGAGGCGTCAATTCGTAGAGGAATAGATGAAAAAAAAAAGACAAATAATACAAGTAAATTGACATGCATAATTGAAAGTAAGAGTAAATGTGAAATTTTCCAAAGATTTTGTGAAAAAATGGTGAAATTTGGATTATATTAAAATGATAATACTTCGATAATTGGATTTTTTTGTGTGGACCTGTAATTAATGTGCTATTTTAATATTTAATATGTAATCATAATACCATTATTAATAAATTTGTCAATGATTGCTTTGGTATTGCATTGTACAGCAAAATCCAAAAAGAGATGTAATAGCAATGTTGGAGGTTTTTCAATTTTTTAAAAATAAATATTACAATAATAAGATAATAATAATAAAATATTAATAATTGAAATTGAAATTTATTTCCTGAAAACATAGATATTTAACAAGAAACATATTTTGTAGATTTTACATTAGTTTTACATCATTTATGTAGCTTTTACATTGTTACGAACCAAACGTTCGTCAAGTGTTTACTCCTAAGATTCTCATTCACCACGTACTTCATTTTATTTGTGCTCTTTGAAAATCGTGATATTTATTCCATGTGCTTAATTAGTCTATGCTCATATAAACATTCATTGAATATAGACATTCTTTGGGAGCTATAAGCTCCATGTGTATTGCAAGTTTCTTGAGCACTGAATCGATCCACGTATCCAATGTGCAAGTTCCTTGCACCCGCTGGAAGTTAAGATCTCCATGTAAACATCAAGTTCCATGACATTCTAATCATTGAATGCACTCTCTATATGTATATTCTTTGCGCTGGCTATATAAACAGCCGCGCTCAAGCCACATTATCCAGTATCCAGTATGCGACACGGCTGACATGCTTCACGATTCAGCACTCTGCAAGTTTCACCTCAGGCGTCACCACGTGATGATACTCTGGGGACACGTCGCCATGTTGTGCCACATTAAGTCAATTCGCTGCGTGTAAAATTCTATACTCATCATTCAACGTATTCATGTGTTTATGATGAACTTTTTGGAAGTTGATTTCCTGTATGAAATCACTCAAATGTTGTGCTATCCAATGCATGGCACAGCGCTCACAGCAAATCAACATTGAACACAATTGTTCATAATATTCTCTAGTTTCAGCCATTTGCTTATCAGCTACGAGGCCGAACTGGGGAAACTTCAACCACTTCGCGGAAGACCACAGGAAAGGCATCTGTTGGCAGCGAGGCAAGCTTTTCCAACGACTGAGTCTCATTCCTCCTAACGAGGACCACATCTAGAATTTATTCTGATGTAATAAAAATCCTGCATTATTCTATGGTTTTCAATAACCAATTTCAATGTTATAGCAGGTAACTTTGTAAATGATTGTTTCGTAAACGATGGGGGGGGGATGCTCTCAAAAACTTGAGTTCATTGGGCTTTTTGTTTTTAGTGCAGATCAGCTACGATCGCACCTCACTCTTGTTCATTTACCACATCGTAATTCTGTTTAAATTGGGGAAAGGGGTATTTAAGGGGATTTTTACATAAACGATTGTTTATGTTCAATTTATTCAAACTCCGTAGAAAATGTTATTCTCGGAGTGTTAGTTCCTCACAACAACTAACTTCAATTTTGCGAATCCAAGATCAATTTTGTAATTCTGCTTTTGTAACTTTAGGAAAATATATGTATATATGTTGTCTAATTGTAATAAATGTGCATTTGTGAATCTGAAGCGTGTTTAACAAAGAATCATATTCCATCCTTAATCTTCCAATGCTCGTTGAAACACACGAGTCCCCCCTATATCCTTTCTGTGTTTACGACGAATGGTTATTCGTTCGTAACATACATAGTTATTACATTATTTATACAGCTTTTGCATAGTTAATGCAACTTCTTTACATATTTTATTACATATATATTTTATTAATAGAGAAAAATCTCTCTAAGTTCATAGGAACTTGTCAGAGAGATTATTTATTTTGAATGTTGTAGTTTAATAGTTAGTATACTACACTTCAATACTAGTTTTACTTTGTTTAATTTATTTTGCAAGAGTATCCTATTTTTCTTTAGAGTTTTAATATTTTCTATTTCTTTAAAATGATTTGTTGTGATTAATCTTTTATTTTAAGCAACCCATTTTTCAGTTCCTTTTTAAATATATATATTGAATTTAATTCTATTATGTGGTCCGGTAATTTGTTCAGTAATTTTGCTATCATGATTTCTACTTTTCTTTCTCCATATTTATGGAAGTAATATGAGATTTTAAAATTATATTATTTCCTTGTTTTGTGTCCATGATTACGTTTTTCTAAAATGTTTAAGTTGAATCTATATTTTGTTAATAAATTAAATAACTAATAATAATAATAATCTTATTGGTTTGGATTGAAGAATCGGCTCACGACAAAGGGAAGGGAAATGGTAAATCGTGATCTGAATGAGAATGAACTATTAGTCTACCTAGAAAATACAGTATAAAACATATTTATACTAGGCGTTCATCTAACTTTTATAAATATTATTATTTTTTCGGACACTAAGTTTGGAAATACATCTCATTGAAACATTATTTTTCACACGACTTTTTGGTAGTTAAAGTTTTAATTTGTATTCGCAAAAATCTTTGTGTACTCATAAGATCTTACTACATAAAATCTATTACTACGACAGAAGGCGAAAATTTGGTCAATAGCTCTCTTTAAAATTTAACATATCAACAAAAATATCTGTTTAACATGAAATGTCCAGCGAGACATACACGGCAGCGTGGGGTGAAGATGTACTGAAGTGGGGAGGTTGAAACTGACATGCGGAGAAGAGAAATGAAACCATATTACTTTTATGTAATAAAACTTGTGTGACTTTTGTAACTACACCTGAACATGCAGTTAGGTGGAAGAGCAGACCTGATACATTGAACTTCGCCACTCATATAGTAAGATAATTAAAGAATAAAAATCCAACATTCTTTTAATAATTATTATTATTTAAACTAAATCAATATAAATATGAAGAGTTAAAATATTAAAATAAAATATGAATTACAGAAATGAAAACACCGGATGAATCAATAAGAACGAAATTCTCAAATTTGTCCTAAACGGATTAAGATAAAGAAAAGAGTTTTCATTAAGATAAGGCGCAACATGGGGCAAATCATTTGACGCATTCAAATGATTAGTGACTTTTTTAGCTGCAGAGATATTGACACATTGATCTACCAAATTGGAACTATATATCCGTTGTAATGAATAATTATGAAAATTCTTAGAACTAAGGAATATATGTATAAGGGATACTGGTCTGGTAATACTCCTTTTTATTTGATAATGAGTGATAAAATGGTATTTCATGTTTTTGTTGTTGTATATGATGATAGAGAGGAAGTAGTTAGATGCTGGAATTTTGTTGAGGATCTACTTAGGGAAGTGTTATAGATGTCTAGATTATACAATGTTAGTTAATATAATTACTTAACCGAATTTACATAAAAAAAAGAGGTGATAGTTTCTCATTGTGATTTAACTATAAGATTTAATTGATGTACTATTTGAAATTAGGTTTGATTTACTTGTTGAGTGAATTAAATACACTATAGTAAGTAGTGGATCTGTGTTGTGTTGTGCGTTAGTATACAATGTTAGTGTATTTGATCAACTGTTGGATTTTCCTTCATGGTTTTGTAATAATTTTGTAGCTCTGCGGAAGATAGCATTCCCTTTCGAAACGTCGTCCTAGCTAATAAATGTACAGCCTAAACACAAGAATTTATTTTTTAATTTCATCGCAATGGAAAATAACATCCCGATCATTTACACTTATTCACTTCTTTGATCCAGTCTAGGAAACTGGGCGGGGTTTGGCTGCTCCCTTCAATTGGCTTCTTGCAACCAATATCGTTGAGCTCGTGTGCGCAGGATCAGAGAATGCTGCGCGGAACAGACGGGAGTGATCATCCGAGGGAGCGAGTGAAAGGGAGAGTTATTTAAAGAAAATGCCGCTGAACATTTTGCTTAATGGGCAGCAATAACGATCAGAAGACACGAGTTCCAGAGTCATTAGTTATGATATAGACAGAAGCGGATTTAGACGTAGTGGTGCAAGATTTGGGGGGCGCCAAAAGAAAGTGACGGAAAAATTATAACATTTGGAAAACAAGTAAATTCTACCGTAAATATGAAGTGTGAATTATACTTATTCATCCATTTACTCATAATCACTGCGCTCAGACGGACGGAGGGAAGGACAGATAGAAAGACGGACGGACTTTATGCCAAAATACACTTTTTCAGAATCAGTGACAACCAAAACGGATATTTCCATCAAAATCTCGCTTTCGAATTCTTTTACGATTACAATACTATCTATCTATATCTACCTATCTATATCTACCTATCTATATCTACCAATCTATATCTACCAATCTATATCTACCTATCTTTATCTACCTATCTATATCTACCTATCTATATCTACCTATCTATCTATCTATCTATCTATCTATCTATCTATCTATCTAAAAGATATTACGAAATTGAATCTCTTCAAATCGGCGGTTAAAAACTACCTCCTGCACCAGTGCTTCTACAATGTAAAAGAATTTATTGATTTTAATAAAA
>NNCF01131691.1:33944-54537 GCA_002313205.1 Laupala kohalensis | reverse complement strand
TATCTATCTATATCTATCTATCTATATCTATCTATCTATCTATATCTATCTATCTATATCTATCTATATCTATCTATATCTATCTATATCTATCTATATCTATCTATCTATCTATCTATATCTATCTATCCATCTATCTATATCTATCTATCTATCTACATCTATCTATCAATATCTATCTATCTACATCTATCTATCAATATCTATCTATCTATATCTATCTATCTATATCTATCTATCTATCTATATCTATCTATCTATCTATATCTATCTATCTATATCTATCTATCTATATCTATCTATCCATATGTATCTATCTATCTATATCTATATCTATCTATCTATATCTATATCTATCTATCTATATCTATCTATCTATCTATCTATATCTATCTATCTATATCTATCTATATATTGCTATCTATCTATATATTGCTATCTATCTATCTATTGCTATCTATCTATCTATATCTATCTATCTATTGCTACCTATCTATTGCTATCTATATCTATCTATCTATATCTATCTATCTATCTATTGCTATCTATCTATTACTATCTATATCTATCTATATCTATCTATCTATTGCTGTCTATCTATCTATCTATATCTATCTATCTATTGCTATCTATCTATCGATCTATCTATATCTATCTATCTATATCTATCTATATCTATCTATATCTATCTATCTATATCTATCTATATATTGCTATCTATCTATCTATTGCTATCTATCTATTGCTATCTATCTATCTATATCTATCTATATCTGTCTATTGCTATCTATCTATTGCTATCTATATCTATCTATCTATATCTATCTATCTATTGCTATCTATCTATTGCTATCTATATCTATCTATCTATATCTATCTATCTATATCTATCTATCTATTGCTGTCTATCTATTTATCTATATCTATCTATTGCTATCTATCTATATCTATCTATCTATCTATATCTATCTATCTATATCTATTTATCTATATCTATCTATCTATCTATATCTATCTATCTATATCTATCTATCTATATCTATCTATCTATATCTATCTATATCTATCTATATCTATCTATATCTATCTATATCTATCTATATCTATCTATCTATATCTATCTATATCTATCTATATCTATCTATATCTATCTATATCTATCTATATCTATCTATCTATCTATCTATAACTATCTATCTATATAAAAGATATTATGAAATTGAATCTGTTCAAATCAGATGTTAAAAACTACCTCCTGCACCAGTGCTTCTACAATGTAAAAGAATTTATTGATTTTAACAAAAGTTAAATTCGTCTTGTACTTTATCACGCCATTGCTGTAGTACTTTTTAAACAACTTATAACAATTTCAAAAACTATTTTCTTGCATGATTNAACAGACATCAATAGGCTAGAAGACAGAGGAACTCGTAGATAGGCCAACTCTCTGCAACCTCCACAAGATAATTTCACTCTGTCGGACGTATCATGCTATCTAATCCAATCCTTTTGTTATTAAATATCCATTACTCATGTGATATTAAAATATTAACATCTGCTGTGACATTAAAATGACTCCATAGTAAATTTATTTATTGCAATAAATATCGTACAATAGTATTGCAATTAATATTATAAAACGTATTTGTACCCTGAGTTGCATTGGTGCTTTGAAACTTATATAATGTTCATATACTCAAAGGTGGATTTAGGCATAAGCAATAAAGGCAGTTGCGTAGGGGCGCAAGATTTGGGGGGCGTCAAAAGAAAATAACGAAAAATTTATAACATTTGGAAAACACGTAAATTCTACCGTAAATACGAAATGTGAATTAAATTTATTCATCCATTTACTCAAAACCGCTGCGCACAGATGGAGCGACGGACAGACGGACAGGCAGAAAGACGTATGGGCTTCATGTCAAAAAACACTTTTTCAGAATCAGGCATAACCAAAACGGATATTTCCATCAAAATCTCGCTTTCGATTTTTTTACGATAACAATACTTAATACATATTGCGTACATGAGGAAGTACAAAGTTAGTTTCCTAAATATGTGTTGCTTTTTTAATGTTCTCTAGAAATTATTTTCAAGATTTCCGTTGTATCAGCAAAGATTCCCCACTAATTTTTTTAATTACGTTATTAAAAAGGTCTTAACTTTATGTAAATATGTTTATACTACTTTATACCTTATAATAATAAATAAACAAAAAGTATAATTATTACTTTATATATCATATAAATAATATATAAATCTTTAAAATATGTGGTTACAAACATATGTGGATATAATATGAGGATTCAAAATCTGCTCTCAAAGGGCGCTATATTTATCACTGCCTAGGGGCGTCAAACTTTTAAATCCGCCTCGGGATATAGGTAGCTCCTTTCAGTGGCGTCGATTGGGAATACAAAGCTTGGGGAGAGGAGAGGGGCAAAAAAGTATGGACATGGAGAGAGAAGGATCCACACTGCAATCGTGAAGGCAATTTCGTCCATAGTGGAATTCCCAACTTATTGTGTCACCATTCCGATGAACCTCAGCAACATTCCAATACGCCTCACCAGCCGTAAGAACGTGCCAATACCTACCTCAGGATATTCTACTTCATAACCTATCCAGCGTAATACGAGCAAACGGGGATGCAAATACAACCAATGAATAGAAATCCGCATGCCGTCTATAGATGACATGAAGCATATAGAAAAGACAAATTTCGAACGTCTCAAGATCGTCCCATCCTCTGTGAAGCAGGTAAAGGTCCTGCATAGAAAGACATCACCTGTTGCCTCCTCACAACGCGAGAATGATATTGGAGGCAAGCCGTAGGTTGTGCTGTCGGCAGTGCGGTTTCTCTGTATCGCTTATACAAGTACAGCAGAGTGTAACCTGCATGGAACACGCCTGTGTCAGTCGCTTCAACCAGTGCATGTAATACGCAGAAACTATAATACAAATTTGTATTACGTTTGCTCATGACATAAATTTAGGGTGCCAAAAATCTGATATTGCATTTACAAAGTATGCCCCCTTACCCTTAGAACTCTCAACAAATGAAATTGAAATTAATGGGACGCATACTTTGTGATATCTCGTCAAAGCTCATGTGACAATCAATTTTTCCGTCCACGTGTTCATTTCGAAAAAGGTCGAGTAGATAATGAAATAATATTACACGTTAAATTATGTTTAAATTTATATGAACTTCCTCCTCACATTTCTCAAATTTATCGCATTTCTTGTCATCAAAATATCTTTTTCACAAGAATAAATATCGTTGACGCAATCTCATGTTAAAATATTGTCATCTTAGCTGAAATTACGAATTAGTGCGTCAAAAACAATTTTTTATATAGTTTAAATTCCAGCTTTAAATACATACGAACTAATATGTGGATACAAAATAACTTCTTTCTGCTACACAGTTTGAAGACTTTTCTCATCTTCTCATTTTGTACGAACTACTCCAAACAAATTATCATTGACTTAAAATTAGTCAAATTGCTGACCAGAATGTTAAGTTCCTCAGAAACGTTTTCCAAAATTAGATTAAATTTTCCAATTCATAAAGTGAAGAAATAATCGCTACATTTCATTTCCAAGAGGTAACGTTTTGAAAATATACCTGTTCTCCCGTCTTTCTTTACCCATTACCAGAAATGAGGTATCATTAAGAAGATTATTATTATTTAAATACAAAGTGTACGTATGGGAATCGTAATACAAGTTCATAAACTGCCCCCCCAGGTGACGCTACTCACGGTTTTTTTCATTATATAATTCATTACATTTACTTGCCTTAATGAAATGGTACTCTCGTGTTAGTATGACAGTGATGTTGAAAAATTTTAATCGTATTCAGATAACAATATAACATTAAATCACTAAAATATGTTCGCGATTGTTTAATTTGAAAGATAGCAAAGAATTTACGTTGCTTTTCTATTATACATATTAAAATCGAACTAGTGGGTAAAGTATAGTATACTTGTCGGCGAGTAACTAAGTTGCGAAAGAACTAGAACGTAATATTGCGAACACTTTTTGCTTCTCTTAAACTATTGCTCTCTTTAGAATTCAATGGAGCTCATTTTGCGCTTCAGGCCCAGAATGCAAAGCGCTGAATGCAATCTACGGCAGTTTACTTTTACAAGGCCCAGACTACACAGTACTGAGTGATGTCTATTATGATTGGTTATGAGAACAATAAATCAGCTACATCAATCTCCATACATTAGTTTTTATTCAAAATTTATGTATAAAATAGGGCTCTTCACGTATGGAATTCATTAGGTTTTAAGATCAGGAAGTGAACATGCGTACGCTATTGCAAAATCGCTCCGTAGTTGTGCAAAATGTGCTCTGGATGTCAAGGAAACTTTTGTGAGCTTTTATGAGTACGCCTATCGCTCCGTAGGTCAAAAATTTAAATCAATGCAAGAATTCCATTTCAAGGAAAGCAACAGGACTACGTTTCAGTCGATAATGGTCTTTTTCCAGAGCCGTAAAAGATAACCACAGAGTGAACTTGTAAACTTATAACAATTCAACAGGAATGATTGATGGGTGTACACAGTGATGTGATCGTGTATAAAATACTCAGATTAAATGTAATATATCGAAGGAATTCTCCCGTAGAAGTAACGATAAATCTGTTAAAACTCGTTGAAGTGAATAGATTACTAACTCAGAAATTATGTAAACCGTAAAGATAATTGATAACGACTTTTTGTTCCATAAAGCTTAGCAAGTTACATGATCTATAATTTGTTATGTTCGGTAATTTTTGTTATTAAGTACATCAGATAATCTAAAAGAAAATCTACCGGAATAATTTACCAATGATTCAGTGCAAGAATTGACGAGTTTCTTCCTTCACAAAGTTGGTTTCTAACCTAACTCAATCCTATTTCCCTAAGCAAAACATCTTCACAAACGTTTTTGCAAAGGCACATCCCATCATTTTGTCAATTCATGAATTACATAATAATATTATTAATAATAATAATAATACATTTTATTGTAAAAACCGTTATAAAAAGCGTATGGCCACGTGGAGGACAATGAACTAAATTACTCCCCGGAAGCCAGCATCCCATCAACGGTCCTAAGGCAGAGGTGGATTTAATATATCTATGCCCCAGGGCAATATCTTAGCATGCCCCCCTCCAAAATAAGAACACAAATAGGTAGCTGCTTGTTTATACAGATTATCAACAAATTTGTAATCAATATATCATAAAATACAGATCTTCAACAAATACGTACGATTATCAGATCTTTAAATTATTCCGAAAATATTTTAAAACTTTTAAATTACAATACTAAATTCGAGATTAAAATAACAACAGTATTAATGACATGGCCACCCTCGGATGCTGCCACCTCTAGATCCAAGTACAAAATGGGTCAAGTGGACCTGTACATAAATGCTCCTCAAATGAAAGAAAACCGGAGAAAAACCCTGAAACAATAATGATACGTTTTAACACGATGAATGGGAATGGGCTTTAATATTTCCCGAATGAAAAATGCGTCAAAAAGTTGACTGCCCCATCCTCGCACAGTTAGACTCTCAAGGATAGAAAAGGTTGTTTAAGAGTCTCACCGCAATAGACACTATTTTTGCAGCGACATTAAAAATTTCATAATTTGACAATTTTATGGAATTTAAACTTTTTACAATTTTTTCATCATAATTGTTATAATTGAACAATTTGGTTAACAAGCCGGGGAATTTAGTAGACTTGTCAGAGGATATTAGGTGAATGTGTGATGAAAGAAGCTGAAAATTGGCATGGTGGTAGTGTTTGATGGGTAGAATATGGAAACCTAAAAGTTCGGACTGAGGGGTGACCGCAAGGGGGTGAAAACTACCCCTAAACTTTCAAAAGCTTCTTTTTCAATGAAGGACTGATTTTTCGTAAATTCTGACCACGGGAAATGAAAGAACGGGAAATTTTACACAATAAATAGTATTTTTTTCATCTAGGAAATAATTTGTTTTGATATAATTTTAGCACGTAATTACCTCGCGAAAGCGCGCGAACTCAAATATTTGAAAAGAACCGGAGTCATTCCCCTCTTTACATGGGCGAATTGTAAATAATGAACATAATAAACATTTACGATGTGTTGTCCGAAAATACAAGGTTCAAGCTTTGTTTGGGACATTTAAGAGAAAAAAATGGTTGTTTATTTAACTCATAACTGTTATTGCAAATATAGAGGGGGTGGATTTCTGGTATTTTGTATCTCAAAAAGTAACTACTCAACAATATTGCATACCCAGGGTGAATTTATATTCCTTGCACCCAAAAGTTACGAAATCCCATAGCGTTACTCGTGAAATGTTAACCTCTATTTTCATACTAAGTGTTTGTTTATACGCAGTTTTCACTATGTTTGAACACCCTCATGAATTAATTAAGATTGTCGTTTTGACCACATATTTCAATATTACATATACCATATTGAAGTGCACATTTAAATCTATCAAACACAAGTTTAAACTTGATAAAAGACGTAGGCAATTTCAAAGGAGACAGCCTTTTGTTTGAATTTTGTCGAATTTCAATGCCGAATTTATTAATATCTTATTTATCAAGTAAATAAATGAAATAAGTCGGCATTTCTCAACGGGATTCGAAAGAGGAGGTTCTCAACTACAAATTCCATGCCCACAAAACACAACTGGATGATTCTATTGTTAGGAAATAAGACTCGAAGATCAGGTAAAGGAGAAAGGGCCGAGACTCAGGTTTCCGAATGGGGGTCGGCCATTTTGGATCATGTGTGCGCAGACCGACGCTGACAGACACACGAGGACTGCATGCTGCCGGTACGACTCCATTTTGTTGTTTATAACAAATAAATTAATGTCGACTTCAGTGTAATATTGAAATAAAAAAGAAGTGCAGTGAGTTCCGTGCCTTGTTACACTGTGTCAACCTGATCTGGGAGTGATAAACGCACTTGAAGGTTTGTTCTTATGCAGTACGAAGTAATAAAAATTTCATAATATAATTATAAACAAATATAAATTAGCATCACAAAACAGTAAAATATAAAACCACTTAACGAACTGCGCTATTCATTTTTTTCAAAAGCTGTCTACAAAAAATTGCAGTTAAATTGGAGTCTTTACCCCCAACAGATGATGCAGCTAAATTTCATTTTTGAAGAGTATATTACCAAACGCAGAAATGGCTGGGCAACGATTTGAATCCAACTGAGTGGGGTTGGAGCTTTGATAGCAACAACATATTAGTACCTATAAAAATGTCTCTACCGCCTGCACCTGACAATCTTTTACAAATGGTTTCCTTTAGTTGTAAGAGTGCATGTGAAAAGGCATGTGGCTGCAGAAAGGCAGTGTTACTGTGTTCGTCTGGATGTGTATATCGTTCATCTGACACTTACTTCAACATTCTTACGGAAATTGAATTGAGTGATGATAGCAGTGACAACCTCTTCCGAATGTTCATCAGATTCTTTGACCTATTTGTTGGAAGATTACTCATTAAGTTTCGAACCTCAAATGTAATAGATGTAAATACTTTATTAATTTTTATAAATTAATTGTACATTTTCCTGTAAATTCCTATGACATACTAACTCATATTTTACCTTCGCCGGACGATTTTGGAGTGAATTTCACCCCTTCACAAACATTCTCGCTACCTTACTCCAACAAAATTCATTTGGAATTTACTGTAATCAACAGACGTAAGTAAACCCGAATTGTTTTTTCAATTTTTAAGGATGAAACCACCCCTATGTGAGGGGTGGCCGAACCTCACATGAATCGCAAGTCAATTCTTAAGGATATGAAAGTATTTTATATTAATTAACTAACGATTTTCACAATAGAATTGAACATACACGATTTTGGTGGCGAATTCCACTCCTTCACATCCCTTCTCGCCATCCTACTCTGAAAATATCCAATGGGAAATTTACTAGAATGGAGAACATCTTCCCGTTGTTATTTTTCAGCTATCTATTTTACTTAATATTTCACACACTTCTTATGATAAGGACTGATTCTACCCTTTTAATACCATTATCCGATGGAATTATCCCTTCATCAATATTTTCTGGCATTACTAAAGCAGACATTTTCAAGTAGACTGAACTGAGTCATGGGTAAACTCGAAAAAATGCACATTTTAATTTTTAAGTGTGAATTTCACCTCTATTTATTAGGTGGTTGACCATGAAATTAATTGTCTGTCGTCTATTAAGGTCATACAAGTATTTCAGATTAGTTAAGTGATGATTTTCAATATTCTGAGAGAAAATACAATTTTTTCAATTTTAGGGGTAGGTTACACCCCTTTGCGGTCACCCCCTATCACAAATACTGGGGTTTCAATATTCTACATGCCCCCAAGTACTTCTATGTAAAATTTGAGCTTCTTTCAAAAACAATCCAGGATAAGCCCATTTTTCGTCTCTGACAACTGTACTAATTGGAGGGGTCAAGATATTACGGTCTCATGAGAGTGCTCACGCCAACCTGGTTTTCATCAGGAGGATGCTAAATAGTAATGGTAGGGTGATCGGATGAATAATATTATTTATAAATCATCCGTGTACATCCATGATTTGAATCCCCAACATATGACACAGGAGTTGGCATCCTTATCATTTACACCACACGGTCAGCCATTTCCAATTGCCCGCTAATAGTCACCTTTTACTCTGACAAGTCATAAATGACGAATGATAATCGTCTTCTTAACAAATATTTAAAATAATATATCTACTAAAGCAAAATAAATAATAGCACTTGCACGTGAAATACACTTCCGCCCCAAGCTGTATAAGATCTCGCGATTCTCAAAAGGCACCACATTCAAATGAAGCTGCTGGGTGGAATGAAGAAAGGACAGAAATAGCCATTTTGTTTGCAGATGATCAAACCAATTTAAAACGGAAAGTTTCTTGATATTAAAAGGTCACGCACCAGGGAATCTTCAAAACTGGAATACACGCGGGGTTATCATGAAAATAAGCGACATAATTACAGAACAGAAACACAAAACTTGGCGATAAATGAAATCACAACGATAACTGAATGTGAAAAAGTTCTTTAACATATTGTGACTCTATTTTTATTTATTTAGGGAACTGAATACTCATTTCTATGGGAGCCACTCACAAGGACAACACAACAATCTGGTGTTCGAGCAATGAACAAAACATTTAATAACTCTTTGAAGCACAATTTACACTCTCCCAAAAGACACAAATAAACATTAATCATATATCGACCAGAGGGGCCACATTCCCACCAAAAAAAACACAAATAATAATCACTGGCTTTATCATTTTACATTTACTAACTGTTAAGATTGTCATCATTTATCATCATCATCAAATAAACCTTCACTGTTTTTAATTCTATTCAATTTTTAACACTACAATTACACATTTATTTCTTGCAACAAAGTTACGCACTGATTCTACTCCTAATTAACGCTAATATTTACTGTTTAATTGAACTTCTTCTGAGTCCCAATATTTCACTGATTCTATTGGCCTACCTCTCCGAGCGACTGAGTTTAATCAAAGCACTCATTCAGTTTAATGTTCTCGCTCATACTGGTAGCCACTATCAAACACATACTGACTCGCAAGCGCACTGCGATGATGGCTTTCACATTCGCCAACGATCGCAGAATACCTGTACAAGATGCCTGACTGTTGGAATGCAGAGGAGGAGGGTCCCTCACGGATGTCAGCACGGCTCCCCCGTGGATTATTTGCGAGCAGCGCCAACCAGCTTCCGCGTTTTATCGCAATGTCTAGTTCTCACCCGCAAAGCGTTCCGACAAACTTATCTCAATGCTGACGAAACTTGTATCTCAACTCCGATAAAAAAAATCGATCTGAGCACTGCCAACAAAAATTCTATATGATTCGCGTCAGCATCTAATCGCTGCGACGGAGAAACATGTGATCTGCGACAAATTAGCGCGATCTGAGCAACGTCTCAGCGCTGCCAAAAAAAAGTCTCTGTGAATAAAAATTCTATTCGGCTGAGATAAACACATCTGAGCAAAAATTCTATCCGTCTGAGCTAAACACATCTGAGCTGACGAAAATCTTTACGTCTGAGCTGCCGAAAAATCTTTACGTCTGAGCTACACACATCTGAGCAAATAATTCTTTACGTCTGAGTAAAATCTGGTATGAGAGCGAAATTTTGAGTGTTCTGCCTTAAATGGGCTCTATCCCTTCTTTCTCCCGAAAATCTTCAAAATTTTGAATGTCACGTGACTGACAACCCCCAATGCCGAAATGATTTCCCCCTCTCACGCCCTGACTCTCATTGGAACCTTTTAAAAAATCTTCAACTGATTTCTGGAACGTTCTCAACGACGCTGTGGCTTTTAACGATTTTTCTAGCAAGTTCGTACATGTTGCTAGTTTCTGCACATCTGTGGTTTGTTACGGAGGGTATTTCTTTTCCCTCATCCCCTCGCCAGCCTGCGATTTCTAAACCATCATAAATTTTTATTCGACGTGAAAGAAACGCCGACGCATGGGTCACCGGCCTCGTACCGCGCCCACGGTCCTTCGCCGACCTCCAACGAATTTTTCCTTTTAGACTTCTATGCTCTTTCTTTTAAATTTCATAATTAATCCGTAAATTATTCAAAACTCACAATATATAATGGATTTTTTCGTGTATTTTAAGTGTCAGTATATATTGTATTCTTGGAACAACTATTTTGCATTAGAAAGACTTGCATTAGAAAATTCATGGTCCTCTTTTTCATATTTATAACAATTCTTTCTAACATCCAAAATATTTCTCCTTATTTCGTTATCTTCCAAGTTTTTCATCGATGGGATCTTACATTTTTCATCATTGCCATTAGAAGCAGTGACTTTCAAATTATGTTTATCCTATAATTACAAATAAATTGTGATTTTTGCCCTTTCAAAGTATGTCTTCAATTTTTAAAATATTCGCGAGGGAACCCATCTCCCCGTAACCTCTCTTGTATTATCGTATTGGAAGATCCATCTTTTCGATTAAATGCAGGGGAAAAGTCGCAAAGACGTATTAACACGACATCTAAGGCAACATAAGCTGTGAATGAAAGGTAAATCATTTTTCAACCTAGAGCAAATATTCCGTTGCTCTTTGAGAGAACTAAACCCATGACATTCCAAACCTAATCTGCAAACAGTTATGAGAGAAAAGAAATACCCTTCCTTTCCCAAGTAGGATGGTTTGCAGAAGGAAGAGTGTGAATTTTATTAACGACAATCGAGAGCACAAATCCTCAACAAAACTCACTGGTCCGTTGCAAAGAAAGTAATTACGCAAACCATACCTAAACATTGCAGAAAGTTGAGACTTCGCGTAAAATGTTAGTAAAGGAAGTGAAAGTACTCCTAGGCGTTTGATACCTATCGTGAGGCTATGTTAACAATTCTAGAATATCTTTCCTAGAAGTTCAGAGAAGGAAGGACACTTTGGGTTGCTCCCAGGAATGCGCATACATCAAGTGACAGTTGCAATAAAGTTGCTTTACTAGAAGCGATTGGTAAAGGAGTCCGCAACATCTGTAATGACAGTCACGATGAAGACGTAAATTTGCGTAGATTTCAACTTCAACAGCCGTATTGATTAATAAAAAAATCAAACATTGGTCAAAACCTTACGTCAAGTATTGATCTACGGAGCGCCGAAGTTGACAATACGAAAACCTCCCTTAAAAATATAAAACGAATGCAAAAGTCTAATCAGATTTCAATACTTACTCTCTGTTCCGGCGTGTCTTGAGGCTTCAACTAACACTACATTCCTCGCGCTCGTCACAGAATATTCTGAAACACTACTTGCAATTGTGGATTCCAGATTAGATGGTGCGCAATTTAACATAACACGACCGAGTTCACTGTAAAATTTCTGAACAAACATCACCTAAATCTAAAAATCTACAAAGATAAGGCAATTTTTTTAATATTTCGAGTGTAACGTAAAAAGAAAGCACTTTCCAGATGCGTGATGGAGGGTGGTACAATGCAAATAGGCATATCAGGAAACATTTGATATGCATTAATTAAAATAGCCAAATATCACGAACATTGATTAAAATGCTTTATTCCAATACGAGTGATATGTTTTCAGACTTCAAAAAAAAATTACAAGTAGCATGGATGGCGAGGGTCTCGTAATGTCTTATGTTTGCAGCACTTTTACCTATCATGCAGGATGGACCTCATCCGCTAATTGTTTCAAATATATTAGTTGAACTAAATAAGGCAACCGCGTAGACATTAGACTGTAGTCAACAAACTGGAAATTTACTCCTCGACTGGAATGATTTTATCGAATTGCTGTCAGATACAATGAGATGATAAGTAGATTGAAAATAAATTAAGTTATGGCACCAACAAACGGTATTTATACTACAGAACTTATAAACGTACGTTCTTAGCAGTACTTACGAATATCGGGTAGATTACCAATATCGTAGAGCCTGTCAATAGTTGTACACTAATCCTAATTCATAATATTAGCAGTTGATACTTCTCCTACTTTCTCTGAAAATAAGCGACACAGGACACTACACCATCTTCAACAAACTGAATACCAATATTTTAATTCATTTTTCCTGTTTTGCAAGAACATCGCAAAAAAATCACACATCGTTAATTCAAAGACTTATGTCTTCTCAGGGTCTGGAAGGAGTCACAAGGTGATGTTTCGGGGGATTAAATTCTGTTATTTAACAGCTTTTGATAACTCGGCTGCAAATTAACGAAAGTTTTTTGATAGTTTTTATCGAGAATTTTTTAGCCCCTTCCTTTACTCACTAGTAGAAATCTCCTCTCATTTCTTGTCAATCGAGATCAAATACGATAATTAAAGATGGGATAATTATTTCTTGCAGTTCAGTTAGTGATTTATGTCGCGAGAGATACAGAAAAAAGAGAATAGGAAAGGAATCACACACAAAAAAAGGAAGAAAGAAAGAAAGAAATGGGCTATATGAGAATGATGACACCAACAGAAACGAAAAAATTACCGATTTGAACGAGACAAACTGAGAAGGAGCAGAAAGAGAAGATTTTCGAGGGAGCAAGAAGCGATGGAGTCACCCATGAACCAATGGATAAGTTCAATACGATTCAGACGAAACAAAAATAAAAAAATAAATATGATTGAAACCATCTACACTACTTCACCATTCGAAAATGAGCATGTTGGACATTCATGTGCTGATGTTTAGTCCAAATCGTACGCTCGTTTTGTCGTAGAGAGGAGTAGAGCGCTATGTGATCCGTGAGGTGTGTTTTTGAATGTAATAATATTCAAATAGCACGGTGCGGACAATGCTTGCTGTGTTTATAATTAAGTTCTTAGTTTTTTGTTTGTTTCTGTAAATACCCCGTAAATGATGAGAAATCATACCTCTTATTGTAACGACCAATAAAGCAACTCTCAATTCTGATAATGCAACCACGAAGAACCTCGTTGCCTTCTGTACTTTGTCACCTCCCATTCATAGTACCTGTGGTCACAAGTGATCCTAACTTAGATCTATGGCTGCGTTCGAGAGAGATTAGAATTAATTATTTATGCTATTGTCACTATCTATCAGTTTCCGCTATTGTCACAACCACACCCCACATCCCACGCGTAATAGTTGCCACAAGAATCGAGCTTCGAATTAGAAAATGAGAAATTCAGTCACTCGTTTAGCCGTGGACATAATGTCTTTGTCGCCTCTTGTCTCAGTGGAACTATACATCCAGATGAAAAATAACGAAAAAAATATTTTGTTTTTGTTATATTTTCCCAGCATAATCCTAAAATAATAGAGCAAATACATAGTACTTATGCATGCTAGCATCTTATGGAGTTTTCATTCTACTGCTTTCAGTGTGCACTGGTGCATCCCGAGTGTAAAAATGTTCTATTTGACAGAGAAATTGCGACAGTCCGGAGAGCAACCCGACTTGCACTGACAATTTTCTCATAGAAGGGACTGCACTGGGCATTTTTGAAGTTAGGTTAGTTGGTGGATAACGCATTAATTGTGGATGCTATGAGTTTATTGCAAATATTGACTTCTTCTGAAAGCTCATCAGAGGAAGAGCAAGAGCTTAATGTCGCAATACTCCTTTCCGGAAGACAAAGAAATATTATAATGGACTTTGTTTCGTTAATCCGATTATATAATAATGAACAGGTAATATTGCATTATACACACATGAATACGAAAAGACTACTTGTTGATATTCTGTAGATTCTGTAGATATCCGTCTGGCCTATCGTGACCTTGCAATCCCCAACTTTACTATTACCTCTGTTAATCTCCAGTTCCTAGTAAGAAGCTTTACCTGAAGACACCTCTTCCCCTCAGTGACAGCAAGCTGCCATCGCGTCGGGATCGATCCGTTGCCCAGGTTGTCGGCCTGGGATTGGGTACGAAAGCCGAGGAAAAGCGTAGGTTGAGTTGTCCACCAGCCGCCTGCATCTATTTGAGCACGGGCTCTGCGCGGTATCTTCGTCGGACTGCACTGCGCGGTGACAGTCCCAATACTCATTCTACTCAATACTCATGCGTCCATACTTATGTTAGAAAGGTTACCCCTTCAGCGTGGGATGAGTGTCCACCGGGATCTCTTCTGAGTGTCCCCTACCACTTGTTTGTATCACTGTCAGTATCCACATTATGGCATACAGCTTGGTTTGAGAGCCTGCCAAGTAGCCTACTCGTGCTCCCCCACGACTAATGGGACTGGTCCTATAACGACGTGGACGCGTCGGGTCCTCTATAGAGAACCTGTCTACTCGTATTTAACAAGTTCCCTTGTTAAGTCACTGTTCGGAGATTCTCACGAATCATCCTACCGCTTATCGCTCCAAAAGAGTTGATCATTTGCCCAGGGATCTGGGATTGTGTATCTCTTGGTAAAGAGTGATTGCCAAGCGGTCCACATCACAAAACACCCCCACGTTCCGTGGCTACGATTAGTTCCTTGCGAAACTCTGCTCGTGTTAGATGGGTTCCCACCAACGTTGGACGAGTGGCCGTCTGAAGCTCTTGCGAGGCTTTTACTCGTGTACGACAGGCTGCCCTGTCAGCGAGTGACGAGTTATCGCTCGGGGATTCTCAGTGATTCGGCCTTCCCCCTTCGTTGCAAGGTCTGATCCGTTGCCCAGGGATCTGGGGTTGGGTACTTGCCAATCCGGGTATTAGTTGATGTATTACAAATTGTTTATAATCAATTATTGCTGTATCGTTAATTTTTGTGGTTAACAATGGTCATACCCGAATCGTGCATCCTGCGTACAGCAAAGATGTTCCATTTACTTGCTACACTCTCCCGGTGGAGAGGGGAACTCGCACGGTGCAATGGCGTATTTGTCTGGCCGTCGTGGACACACAAATGGATAACATCGTAAGATAATTGGTTAAGTTACGTGGATCAAAAATCCTCCGGAAACATGTACCCATGAACAATCAATGGACCCACTGTATAGTGAAAGCAGTAAATGGAATATTGTACTACTGTTCACCAGCATTTCGTTTCCAAGTTAAATAAACGTAATAAATTAATAGTAAACGTGTACTTTGGAGTTATTGACCAGTGGGCAGCGTCTGGTATGAGGCAATTTTTGAACTAATAAACATTGTGTGTTTCATTGAATCATCGAGAAGATAGTTGCGTCACCTAGGAACTTACAACACTTCTAATTCAATTAGTACTTTAAAACAAATAATCTACGAAGCAGTACCAAGATGAAAGATATAAATTCATCTTATATTAATTACAGTACTATTTTATCTAAACTCTTTCAGAAAATTTCAACAAGATCGATAAAGATCCATAGAATAGTGCAGATTTGAACGGCGGGCGGACAAATTTCAAACATCCAACCAAGCATTCAACTTTATGTATTACATATATAAATTAAATTAAAATAATACATTTTTAACAAGGAAAAATGCAATTTGCAACCATGAAATTACTTTTAAAATACATACGAAGAAATAAACAAATTAAAATTGACATTCGTTTGCCCTCCACGTAGTCATAGGCAGTATATAACTGCTTTTCTTACAATAAATTTATTATTTTAAATTTCATCAATATCTTTACAATTTAAAACAAACATTTTTTTTATTTTTCATTACTTTATCACGTCACAGTAAAATTAATACTTTTATATAATTAAAAACACCGTGCTCATTATACAAACACATTCGGAATTTAATTGAACCGAAGCAATAAAGATGAAGGATGTTGAGTCAAGTCATGCACTATGACTTAAAAATGTTTACGAATATTCAAGTAGACGAACTAATTACAGGTATAAAACTTAACATTTACATAGCTCGACGTGAAAAAACCGCTCCGTTATCAAATAAGAATGTATGATACTCTAAGATAAATAATAACAATAACAAATAAAAAATATATACTAATAATGCAAAATAACGTAAATTATAATGAAATAAAAATGCTATATATGAAGACCGTTTTCTATTGCAAAATCTTCATCACCTTCCGCTTTTATTACTTAATTCAAACCAAATTGATTGAGTTCTGTTGACCCAAATCGTTGCAAATTTGTGTGGAAACAAGAGCTTCAACAGTAGATGGTAAATAGTCCTACAACAATGTGATGTTTTATGTATTGCAGTTGTAAAATGTGCTTTTCTATTGACTTACGGAAGATTGGTACACAGCTATGGAAAATCGATTTTAGAATGTAATGGAGTTAAAAAGAAGTAGATGTGTCAATACGTTGCATCAAATACTCGTCTGCTCGTACGCAATGCAGACTCAGGAGTCACAGCCAAAACCGGAATAGCTAAGAAAACTGGAGCAACCCTAGAAACACCGTACTACCTTCGTTCATCCAGCGCAAAATCTTAAAATGATCATATACTTTTTTTTATTTACCTTTTTTTTATTGCCAGTTTTTTTATTGGGGCTTTAGGGCTCGCCAACGTCTAGGTCATTAAAGCCTCTTCGGAGCGATTACCCGCTAGGTTGACTCCGTAGTCTACGTCACTTAAACACACGACTCCAACCGGACAACCAAGAGTCGTATCACACTGGAAACCTTCATGATTAGTATATCAAGCATAAACCGGACGGAGTAAATCTCACGAATGAAATATCGAAATTTATAGCATTAAAAGATGTGTTGGCGATGTCCCATTGTTACGTCTTCCATCTTTTCCTTTCCGATAAAACAGCATTTAAAAATTACATCAAGAAAAGAAGCAATTTCAATCATTTATTTGAAAAGGACATTACTTGACTACTTAAATCCTAACAAATGACTGCACCGACGCGTCGGGTAAGTTATAAACAATATTCGTAGATAATTATACGTAAGTTCCGTAATCCTCTGTTGTATATGATCATTTTCATCTATTCGTAACTTTGATGATGTCATGTTTACACCGCTAATGCTAAATATGAAATAGAATCAAACTTGCCAACAACTAGCAGAGGGTACCTGCATGACCATTCAGGTCAATAATGGTCGTGCTAAATTAAAGTAAACGTTCCTATTACTTTACAGAATGTTACTTACATTCAATTTTCTCACGGGTTTAGCTAGTTTCTTTTATTTCACAAAACAATACTATTCTGCCATTCAGTTCTACGGTTCAAATACTCTTATTATTCCCCATTCAACTCATTTCCTAGGGATTGTCAAGAGTAGTTCGGGTTACAATACGTAGATGAGAAGAGGAATGGCGAAGAGTTTTCTGCTGTTTGTAGTTGTGTCTTGAGGATTGTTGTTAAATAAAGTAAATAGGCCTTATCTAATCTTCATTCAATCAATGAAATTAAATCATTGATAAACAAATTTTTATTCCATATGGATTTAGCTATTATAATCGGTTTTCTCGAATTTAAAGATCCTTATAATCATTATAGTTTTATTCACACTAAAAGAACCAATATTGTAATTTGTGTCTCCAAAACATCCCACTCTATTTATTTATTCAAATATCATTAATTACATTTAAATGTTATATTTTTATTAGTTCTTATTAGTAAAGTAATTTTTATTTTCACTAGCCCTCGCACGGTTTATACGACCGTGTACAGGAAATATATGCTAATACAACTAAGAAAATGGATAATACTAATAAAATTGATACACGTTTAATACTGTGAAACTTTAGAACGCTTAATAAAAAAGTAAAATAAAGTGAATCAAAATATTTGTGGTTTAAATCACACATCAAATAAACTTTATTGTCAACAAGAGTTGAAAACTGCGTATGACCACGTAGGGGACAATAAATGAAGTCCGTCACTACTTTATTACTTCCTATTTCTCTATTTTATCACCACTAAAACACTTATTACTTTGTGCGTTATTGAGAAAAATTACAACTAATTAGTTTTTTCAGCGATTACTTACTCGAAATAACTTGAAATAATAATACTCATATTCTCGCAATCCTAGGTAGCTGTAAAAGCACGGTTATGTGGACAATACCACAAACAGGTCAATCGCGAATATTCGCCTATGCTCGGCTTCCTTTGATGTGTCTCAAAAGACCGACACGCTGCGGAAAAGGGCGAGCACCAGTTTTCGTGATGCGATGAATAGCGAGCAACCCATCCACACTATTCGCTATTCGGCGAGCGGTTGCTCAGGATTCGTCGAATGACGAATGTGTGGAGCCGCCTTAAGATCGAGGAGATTCAGAAGAAATCTGAATCACATTCCATAATTCTCGCAATATCATCTTTCTGATATATTTTCCTGTAAATGCGTTAATATTATACACGATTTCTCATGGGTAAATTTATCCGGTCAACAAATTAATATTCAATTCCTCATTAACGACTTTGATGTTGCCCTTGATCTAATACACTCCTCTTTAGAATAAATTAACAATGTTTCCAGATTATTTTACATTAATGATGTTGGTAAGTTATTGCTTCTGTTCCAGGAAAACTACGAGCCCATAGTTGCAAGGTGAGCCAGTTGCTACGAGGCAAGGAAATGTATGAAAAGCCTTCCCTTGGGTTAAAGAAATTTGTTATTTGTTAAAGATTATTTTAAGAAGGAATTGTTGAAAGGTTCAATTTAAAATGTGTTTGTGTTTAAACTATTCAAGTTGGAGGACATTTTAATTTCTCAATTTTATTAAGAATAAATTAATGTGATTTTTTTCTATTTTTAATTCGTTCAGACCATTAAATATGAACACTTCTTTACAATGGCCACAAAAATGAAATGCCATCAACAAACTATCCCAATGCATATCAACAAATTAATCATATCGAATATGTTTCCGCTTCAATCCTACTGCTGACATCCCCCGCTAATTCCTGCATACATAAAGGACCTCAAGAGGTGCGTGCAATACAGAGGTAATACGCGAACCATGGAGCTGACTCGTCGAGCCACACCATGAGAGAGCTAAAGCTAAAGACACAAACTACAGACACATTTAAGCTAAAGACGCACTTGCCTTTTTGACGCGGAGCGTTTTTTTCGCTGACCTGTGTTATCTTATGGGCAAAGACACACCTAGCAGGCGCGGAGCGGAGATCTCCGCTGCTTCCTGCACGACCAAGTCGCCTGCCGAGATCACAAGTGTTAATAGATGGGTGTACTGAGAGAAGCGTGGAAGACAGCGGGTGTTTTCTTTCACGGTGCTTCCCTTGAATTTCATTTCCTTCAATTTCTCCGTACTGATTATTAATTATATCAATGTTCATGTTAATTATTGCAACACTGAGTTATAATATCACTTAGTATTTGTTCTAGGGCTTCCTCACTTCTTTATAATAAAAAACTTTTCGCGACCTTTTTAGTGGAGTTCGTATTTCTGAAGCTTTCTTATTTTCGTGTTTTACTTCATTTGACTTCTTCCTGTTTTATTCTGTTTGTATTTTAGTCTTTTGAGATTTTTGTTATATAATTGTCAAAAATGTTGGCGTTATTTTAATTAAAAAGAGACAAATGCGGATTTTCACATCTGTATTTTAAAAACATTACATTTCAATTATTAGGAATATTTGTTCCTCAATTTGAGTTCCATGTCGTACTTTTTTGTGAAGTCTTGATGTATATTAGAGTTATATTCAGAATTTGCATTGTGTTGTGTTTTTGATTGTCCGTGTGTTTGTAACAAACTAAACACGACTTCGTAAATTCTGACAGAAACTTGTCAAGTAGGGAAGTTTCCAAATAATGTGTAATTTTGCATGTACAATTCCCTTTTAATATCAAAATTATGATATTAACAATTCTTTAACATAGATGAAAGATTGTCCTACAGTTGGCCTTATTTAAAGTGAAAACTAAAAATGTATATTACTACTTAAAATTAACTGTTTTGAATAAAACAATATAGTCAGTCATGTTAAGTATTTTGGAAGGTAGTTACCTATCAATAAATATTGAAAATTTACATGGTAAGATTACATTTTAAAAGGGATTTATATTTGAATAAATAAGTATGTATTATACTATTAATATATATATAATAATATAAAAGAAATAAACCCAGGAAAAGAAGTCTGCTGGGAGCTAATTTTCTCTTTGAAGAAAAAGTAT
>NNCF01131691.1:2859-33918 GCA_002313205.1 Laupala kohalensis | reverse complement strand
AATTATATATATGATAAATAAATAAATAAATTACAACTTACGACCTTTTTACGGACGATTACGATATATATTGTTCTTATTAAATTACCCAACGTTACGACTCGTGGTTTGAGTCGTCGTTAGGTGATAAATTGTAACGAGAAACATGAACGTAGCAACATATTTTAATAAGCGCAATATACCTCGTTATCGTCCGCAAAAAAATCGTAAGTTGTTATTTATTTCTTATGCAAGTATATTTCTCCATTACTGTATATTGGCGTCTGTGTATAGTAGGTCCATTTCTATTATTTAAAAAATACGAAAATAGCCACCGTTGTGTTTACTGGAAACAATAAATTAACCTTGGTACATTTTCATTACATATAGCTATGTGTTTTACGATGAAAGCGTTGTGTAGGTAGCGGGCAGTTGCATGGATGCGCGAAACATGCCAGTTTTCGTCCTGGAGTGACCTTGTTTCTTCCACCTCTACACACGTTTCTCTACTACAGACTGCAGACGCCCGCTCCGCTCACGCTTCGCAAGTGTGTTTTTGCAGAAGCGGAGCGATTCGTTAGCGGATAAATCGCGCCGCTCGGCTACGAAATCGCAAGTGTGTCATAGCACAAAGGTATGGAACAGGCATACAGGAATACGTGGTGGGAATACTTGGAAATTCCTTCAGAATCGCCTCCAGTCGATCACTAGTCAGCTCAGGTAAAAGAAATAAACCCAGGAAAAGAAGTCTGCTGGGAGCTAATTTTCTCTTTGAAGAAAAAGTATGTGCTTAATATATTTCTAATGATGTGAAACGTGCATTGAACGTTTCTCGATTAAAACTTCAGTCCGAAAAGGTACAATTGACGAGAGTTCTTAAACTCCACAGTTCCTGATGGTCATTAAGTATGGCAAGGGATTAAAAATTTTGGGTACCATCAAACTCGACAGATTCTTCTATTTTAATGGTTTGCCGCCCTCCGCGCACCCTCCTGCCAACCCTCCGACCTGCCACTAATGGATTTCATGAGTCACTTACTGGAGAGTTATTTAAAGTGCTATCAATTAAACATTTTTACTCCCATTATCTTAAATTTTTTAAATTCTACATATAATTCCAATAAAAATGAACCCAAACACGACGTATTTATGACATTACTGAGTTTTAAGCTTCTGTTAACATAGTATATAAAAAGTATTGTATTCGTGAAAAATAAACGGTCGCGAAATATTGACGAATATATCAGTTTTGGGTGCCTCTGATTCCGAGAACACTGTGCGTAGAATTCCAATTATAATTTTCTGGATGCTTTCATGAAACATATGATTGAAAGGAAAACAATTATTTTCTGTTTACTGTACTCGAATAAATGCGTTTGTTCTAGAAAGTGCACCTACGTTCGGCACTTCGGGTTTTAGAAGCAAACACTTAGGCTTTGGAGAACTTCTTGGCTCCGTTTCCATTTCTGACACAATTTTTATTTCCCTCTAAATCATGAAATGTGCTTTAGATGCAGTTTATGGTAGGAATGAAACAATTAGATCTTTGTAACAGCAGGTTTGGTTATTCGTCTGAATGTCAAAAATAAAAGGAGTAACCGCTATAAAAGCTTAGATTTAACTTCGATTTTCCGTCAGAATATTTTTTTCAACCATGAAAGTTCTCCTTTTATCTTCATAATTAGGGTGTTTTCTCGTGAATTGCTCATTTATTTTTGAATTTCTGTTGATAGTAATGTATGTGCGGGTGTTGACTACAAGAGAGCCATTGCTCACGTTTTCGAAGGTCCACACGTAAAGATAAGAAATATAAGAACAAAATATATATAATATAAGAATAATATATAAAAACAAATTGAATAAAAATTCTACACCACTGATGTTTGGAAACTTTGAATTATAGAATTCTCAATCAATTCTCTGAATAATAGATTTAAGTTTCCAAATCCAGTCACTGTATGTTTCTTAGAGAGAAAATATCCTAGTATGTGTTATATTTTATTGTTGTCAGCTATTTTGTATAAAATATATCAGACGCTTCTCTAGTATTATAAAGAATTCATTCATGTTGAAATAAAATTTATCCTTTTTAGCAGCAGCTCGATACTTTTTAATTTAAAAATTACCAGGAAAACAAGAAAGGAGGGGAAAGAACGAAGCTGCAGGCCCAGATTTCAACAATAAACTCAAACAAAAATAAATTACTAAGATTTTCTAAAATGCTTTCTTCCGTTTTCCGCTAATAACTTGATAACACATTTTTAGAACGAAACACCACTGTACCTAAATTATGCAATATTAAATTTCCAACAAATTATGTTCAGTGTCATTTTGTCGACAGACGAACGGATAATGCTTAAGAGCGCGTTTGTACAAAGGAACAAAAAAACTTTTTCCCGTATTTTGTTTATAACTTGAGAACTACTTACTTTTAGAGAAAACGTCCTTTTACGAAACTGAAATTTATTGAACGTCCAACAAAATGTGTTTTTCAGAGTATTCTTTTCTGACGAACTTTTTATCCGCTTGTGTGCGTTGAACAAGATGTGTACTTAACACATCTTCGTAGTAGAGTCAACGTGTACTTTTGCATGGTGTCTGTGGTCCAAATACGGTTCGAGTTCTAATCTCTTGTAAATTCACAGAATTGAAAAAATGACATAGCATTTTATTTCTAAAACCCATAGCTTCAAATCCATGCAAACTGAGAATTGTTGAAATTTTTCTTTTTTTTTTTTTTTTTTTTTCTGGTACTTCGGTCGTCGAAAATTTCGGTTCATCAGAACTTGATCATATCAACATATCAAAAAATCAGAACTACCATATTTGATGCAATTAAATAATACGTATCGACTCTTCGACATAGAAGTGCACAAAACCTCCACGCACAGAAGAGGATAAACAGATTGTCAGAAGAAAAAAAATCCAGGATAACGCGTTTTGTAGGACGTTTAATGTATTTCATTTTCATACGAAGAAATTATCTCTAAAAGTTCGTAGTTCTCAAGTTATAATTCAATTAGATTCATTGTAGAATTTTTGTCAATTTAATCACGCTCTTTTGCATTTTCCGTTCGTCTGGTGACAAAACGGTACAGAATGTAATTTGTTAGAAATTTAATGTACATTTTTCTGATCAAGAATATTTTGTTCTAAAAATGCGTTGTTTTAAAGTTATAGGCGAAAAACTAAAATAATATTTTAAGGAAAAAAACTTTTTTTGACATGCTTCGTTTCGTCACCTAATTACTGGACTAGTCACATGAGCATTTGATGCCAGTAAGGTCGTGTTTGGTATCATTTTTCATCATTTTAAGCGTAGATTTCAATTATTCTATAACAACATCACAATTTTTATGGAGAAATTTTTTTTCTTGTGTGGTAAAGCCAACTTGTTTACTGAAAGAGTTGCCCACGGTCCCATTGTCTGGAAATTCACGGGACGGACACTGGTAGACCGGTGTAGACCTAATCCTTAAGGAAGTGTCGAGTTTAATGGTGAAGTTATCCTTCTACTTGAGGATCAGTCGAGTTTAAGTACGCCCCAATTGACAGCGTGTAAAACAATTATTCGTTGCAACACTGATATGACATGAACTCAATTTTTAAAAAAATTAAATTTAATGGATTCCATAATATATTCGTGCAAAAGACTACTGAACAGTTGAAAGGGATCCCGGAATTTTTAATTCCAGTGTTCAGTGTCGTGTGCGAATAAACAGTTAATTTTTAACGCTCAAGTAAATTTTGTTCCACACAGCAGATTAAAAAAGAAACATGCTATGTCCAGTGAGGTTAAATCCTCTGACCTCATCTGCACATTACTTATGAAGTATCTTCGGTCAAATACTGATTCTGTTGTTCGCGTTGGTAAACAATGCGAGTGTGAACGCGGACCACGCTGAACACTGAACAGTACACGTAATATGCAACACGAGCAACTTGCAGTTTCCGACCTCAAACTGAAACGAGGCTGAATACAAATGCTTTTTCAGTCAAATTTTACTCATACAATATACAAATATATTTCTCTCGTGGTTTTCATGTAATGTAACATAAAATAAAAATGATAAAAAACGCTGATTAAATGCACGCAACATTTTTTATAAATTTTATACAATTTCGGAAATACTGCTATTTACTGTGAAGTTACAAGAAAAACGTCAGTACGTCTGTTATCCAAGTAAATATCAGTGGAATACATTTCACTTTCCTGAAAATGCTTTCTTAAGAATGATGCGAAATGATAGAAGTACTAAAGTAACCTTCGAAAAATTAGATTCACTGGCATTCAAATTGGTACCTATGAGTTACAACGACATTGAGATTGAGATAGTGTGAGTTCTAACGACGCCTGGTTGAGATAGAATGCACAACCAATACACAAGCTCACATAATACAAAAAGCACAAGAACGCCATGACACGGGCATAGAATGAATGATTTGTGCTTGTGACCAGTGATAAAAGGCCAAGGATCCTTGTAGTACTAAAAATCTTTGAAAACTGACTCCTTACTTTCCAGAAGAATTAAATGACTTGACTAATGGAAAACAAAGCTTCTTAAACGACGTCACTTGACTACGTATTCCCCAAAAATGGATGTAATTGTGTCATGTGTATAATACGTAAATGATAATTATAAGTATAATTTATATATCACCTACATTCTGGTAGAAGCATTGTCTGCTCATACGTCGTGGGAGGTTGACTAGACACGCACAGGTTGACTTTATTTCACTGTGAAATGGAACTCAGGTAATATGTTTTAATTTTTATTTACGGAAATGTATGCTTTATATTCCGTTAAAAATTAAGACAAAATACCTCAAAGTGACGGTTTCCAAGAAGCCCTATAAAATCAAAAGAAGTGATATCCATTTCTGCGTATTTAACCAACCTGAAACGTGGAATCAGAAGAATCTGTCGATTGCCTGCACTACTAGTAGCTCAACCGTCCGTGGGTCATAACGTCCGTACACCGACCGCCGCCATTTTCTGGCGGGAGGGTGTCGCAGTTCCGCGATCGATGCCACGGCGTTGGAACCCACCGTCAACCAAACCATGGTTGCTCGTCGGGAGGGGAGGCGCAGGCAGCCGCCGCACTGCAGCACTCGTGTACAGGTCGCCGCGCATGCGTAGCACGACAGTTTCCGCAGGAATTGGCGAGAGGGGAAGAGGAGAGGGCTTCGCGCGTGCGCTGACGGACGCCTATCGCGGGACGACACGGGAACGGGGTGGGGGTAGAAGGAGATCTGGAGTAGCTGGGAGTGCGGCTTTCCAGAAATCGGATTTAAGTTGCACCTGTGCACACGAGAAACGGAATATAAATTCTCTTTTTCTGGTAATAAAGCGGCATGCCTTCTTACTGATAAAGTATATTTTATACTTCATGTAGAGAGACAGATAAATTCGGAACAATTCTTAGAAATACATTTGTAATTCATTTGCACTGACATTTCAAAGATGTCCAAACTGACGAGTCGGGTTTTTGACGCAGCTGCGATTGTTAGTCCTGGCAGTTCAGTGGCTATAAAATGAGAAATAACAAGATTTCATCTGTCATGCTTTGAAATATGCCGTTTATATTTCGACCACGAAGTAAAGTGACCATGATTACTCGAGTGATCTTTCCTTGATTCAATGTTTCGTCTAGTTGCGTACCTTTTTTTATCTAAACATATAATCTAAGTATGATCTCAAATTTTTTATCTTAACATATTTATCTAAACATAAACGCAACCCTAGAGACTGGAGTAATTAGTTCCTATTTCAGGATTCTGTGAGCTGCTGATGAGGGTAAAATTAAATTATTATAGAAATAGAAATGCGTAGTCTTATCTGTGGCTATTCGTTGCCGAACTTCTTTCCGGTTGAATAATGATCATACACGTTTCCACGTCATGATTTGTTATTAGTACTACATTTGATTACGATAAAAACAGTACATCTGTATTGTCACTTCTCGTGAAGATCAAAAAAAGGGATGGAACGTCCTTGATTGTCTGAGCTCTTGACTCTGGCATTCTGCGCTCAACTCCAGTCTTTCAAACCCGAAACAATTGAAGGTGACAAAACGAAGTTAAAGAGCTGAACCGTGCGACGCAGTCAGCGTGATGTTCACCCACCTGACTCCATTTCACTTAGGAATGTTTCATTCTGTATGATGCGTGATCAAGTTTTGTGTCATCTTATTCAAGAATCAAAAGTATATAAGAAAACTATATTGAAAGACTAGGGTTGCCATCCATCCGGCCTATTTGTCCTAGTTTGAAGGGTCCGGGTGGGGTTTTCTGCTTCGTCCGGGTTTTGTAAATAAGACGTGTCGAAGGATAATCGTCGCGATCGCTCGAAATTCGCACATGATTCCGGTTTTTTATTATTATAACTCTCCCCTCTTTCTTAAAGATTAAATTAATTACACGCAATAAGTTAAACTAGTCTTATTACTAGGAAGGGTAGAAACCATTTTACGTATGTCTGGGTTTTAACTCAAATATCGGGGTTTGCGGTCTTCTTGTCCTAGATTTGAGATTATGTTGAGGGCAACCCAATGAAAGACTATTTTCCCACTATGCTGCGCGATGGGACTTTTATTATTTACAATTAGGGAAATACTTTTAGACTTCTACATAAATTAATTCTCAGAAATTATATTTTCATTCTGTAATTAATTAATTAATTAATATGCTTTTTAATTGTTGGTGATCATAAAAAGTGGTCGCATTACACCAAGATCGAAAAAGTCTGACAATTAAGACTTTTCGAAAGATTTCAGTGAAATTTTTGTTAAACTTGCAAGACGTATGAGTGGCATTTAATTCTAGCTAAGTTTCAGGAATAAAAATATACCTCTCTCAATGCAATACTGATGAGATTTTTCATTTTTTTATAATTGCTTCTACAAAAAAATTAGGGATCGGGTGGGTTTTTCTTGAAATATGTCCATCTACCTTACAATCGTTTATGTCGTATATTATTTTTAGGAGAGAATTTGCCTACATTGAAGATGCTGTCTTATTGATTCAGTAATTAATTTTACTAAAAATATTGCTTGCAGGTATATGAAGTCAAATTCGAAACAAAACAAATATGATCAATTGTTTAACATAATACACATTGTTAAAAATCACAAATATTCAAACAAATCAGGATTCTTTACGTCAATTAAAAAGACAATCAAACTTATACAACTAATCGTTGTGAAAGAAATACAACTCCTCTACATGTATTTTGTCATAGGTATTTTTTTCTGTGCTCTCTGAATGTAATTCTTTAAATACTTACAACCTACCTCCGAAATGTTGGCATTATTTTCAGTACAATGTTATAAACAAGACAGAATTTATAAAACTCGAGGTAAGCGGATTCAGAACATCATTATTTGTCAAGGTTTCAAAATTGGTACATTTGGCATTAATTTGGTCTTCGTGTGGCTATATTCACGGCCAACTGCATGCGCGATATCTTTCTAAAACATGACTTCCAACTAAAAGATTATGAGGAGCAAACAACCCACTAATTTAAGATCTTTGATACACTTCTAAAGCAAAATAAATACTATTTTCTGTTTCGGCAAAATACTATGGAGCGCATAACAGCAAACATGACTGGGAAGATAACAGTTGGATTCTTCCGTCCTGCACAACGTAATTAATGTCACTAATTTTATATCCTCAATATTATTACTTTACGGACACGTTGAATACTCTTGTCAAATTTCCTATCTAAAATATGCGTATAAAGATTTAAAAAATCTTAAAACAATTACCACAAGAACAACTTTTTTCTTTAGGTCAATTTGTTGACCACCTTTCGTACTTGCTGTTTTTCACATGTGACCACGAAGCATACTTACTCTTTTGATGCAGTTCAAAATATACGTACGTTCAGCTGACTGAGATCATATACAATAATTATTGGAGTACTATTACATGCCATCCACACAACACTTCTACAGCACTTCCGTGTTTTTCTTGAGCTTCGAATATCTATGGCCATCGATATTGAAGTGACTTAAGCAACAGTCATCTTTCAGAGAAATTGAAAGGACAAACACGACCACTAATTTATAAATATTCACACCAAAACTATTCAAAGAAAAAAAATGTGTAACGTTGTCAATAACAGCAAATTATAACCAATTACTCATAAATGATATCCCACATGCAAGAGAAAATACAATTATGAGATTCTTTAGTTATTTTTCGATCGCACCTAGAAAATCAATTTGGGATACGGTAGCATATTTCTAAAAGAGATCATCTTCACCGTGAAAATGTCTCAACTAAAGTTTATAGATTATGTTTAGGAGACTAATTTGACTTAAATTTGTACACTATTTGTTGGAGATCTAAAGAAAATGCGGAAGATTTGCAAAATATTTTTTTCCAGATTTCTCGAAAATACTTTTTAAAAAATAGGACAGAAGGATGTAAATTCAGATCTATGAATATATTTACGGGATCACAAAATTCAACTTTTGCTCAAAATATCATTTTCTGCATATTTTGTTTTTGCAAATTCCGTTATATTCTCGAGAGAAAAACGTTTCTCCCGGTTTAAGACATTTCAAAATATAATAATTCAACTTTTCTCTTGAAACCGAAATAAAGCACATATTTGTTTTTTGAGAATACAGAAGTCAAAATTCCGGTATGCGACAAATATTCGTTCCCCAATTGTTTTCAAGACGATTGCAATGAACCCTCTATCAACTTTCCATGACGTCGGAAAATGTCTCATAATTTATATCAGTGAGTTTAACAATCAGCTATATATAATAATATGAAGTAATAATATAATAATATTATATGAATCATCAAGTTAGGTTTAGGAGTCATTTTTTCACTTTTTGTACTAAAACATCGTACAAATTGAGAAGATCCAAATATATGATGATCAAATCAGAAAATTACGAAAATATGAAGAATTACTAAGCTTATTGTTCCAAAAAGTGTTGAATATAAAATAACATATCGCCCTCATTTTTAATACTTAATGTGTATTCTTTCTATCACAAAATAATTTTTTTGGAAGCGTTACAGAACAAGAAAATACATAAGGAGAAATCAACATCTCAATAAATATTGAATAAACTGAAAATAAAAATCTCATAATAAATTTATTCATTAGAAATGAATGGTTCATTACAATTAGAAATGGTCCATCCTTCGTTAAACAACTCTTTCGCATATTTCCTCGTATTATATAAATTCTCGCGATCACATTATGTTTTGTTTACATCCTCTCCAGCTTCCTACTACTGATTCTACATTCATCAAGCACTGCCACAGACATGAAGAAATAGTGCGTGTAAGGAAAACCAAAGAGTCTCGGGAAATTGCTCACGAACCGTGATGTAGAAGTAATGTAATTCTCGAAAAGATAATAGCGTTCACGGACTACACAATGAATTCTATCCAATGCACCAGTTACCAGAAACGTATCGCATTCTGTGCTTCAATGAACGTGGCAAAAAACAAGAATTTTTTAGTTTCGACAAAAATTACGAAATGTCTTCCAAATCTACGCGAGATAAAAAATATTTTTATAATTATTATTGAGTAAAACATTGTTAATACATCCTCATTAATATATGAAAACTCTTTCAGTACCTCACCTTCATCTAATATAATAAATATTTCTATATTAGATGAACACCACCTAATAATTCATCAACTCTGTTCCTAAAGTTCGTCGAACCTTGAACAATAAAATTTCCTGCTGATCAATCAATATGTCAGAATATTCAAATTAGAATGTCTTATGGATTGAGTGTAGAGAGGTATTTCTCTCGATAAATGCTTCAAATTAGTGTGAAATCATGGCATAATCGAATTGAGATTTAATTTATTTTCTTAATAATTGTTTTTATAAAAGAGAAATTAGTTATTTAGTAAGATTTTATTAGTACATATTTCTTCCGTGTATGTGACAACTCGGTCGGGTGAAAATGACCACGAACCGGGAGTCGAACCCGGGAGATCTGCTTTGATCGCAGGGGTGTTAACCACTACACCACCCGTTCACCTTCCACATCTGTACACCATTTCCACCCAGACCTAAACCCTGGAAGACACGAGTGTCATCCCCATACAGGAGATAAGTGAACCAGGCGGCACCCGATCATAGCAGGAGTCCCGGGTTCGATTCCCGGCTCGTCGCCATTTTCACCTGACCGAAAGTTGTCAAATATTTTATTAGACCCACTGCACAGTGTAGTTCTCAATAAGAAGCATTTGTTTAAATCACGACTCAACTAAGGAAAATCATTAAATGAGTTGATTTTCAAAGGTTAGTGCTGAGGAGTAAATTCATAGTAGTGTATTCTTTGACAAAGCTTGAACCACGTGCAAATTAAACTACAAAATATGGCGAGGAAACCATATACATACCGTCCAACTGAAAGGCTCGCGGAAATAAGAAAAGAACATGCTTCCTCCTTGAAAATCGATTCAGCTCACGCGTGCATATCGCACGAACTAAACAAATCGAGGTCTACCAAGACATGCAAAGAAGAGAAACAGCCCCGTCTTCGCTCCGAAGAAACGGTATCTCCTTTACAAGATCGGCGTACTTTTTCCGCGGGGGTATTGTGTTTGCAAATAATGTATGGCGTTATTGTTGCAACCGCCAGTCCCCTGCCCAAAACCGGTGCAATCTGCAGGAGATCTCGCGACCAGAGAGGCGGCGGCCGGTGACTCATCCCGGGTGTGGAGGTGAACGGCCCGCGGGGAGTCATCTCCATAAACAGGACTCGAATGATCTACTCCCGCCATTGCGAGGAATTGATGAAAACGTTAGGTTTGCCAAAGGATATGTTACATGTAGATTCTTGAAGCAAGCGACCCTTTCTTCTGGAAAAATCTTCCCATGGTCCGTAGAGTCTCCTTCTTTATGGCGATGAATTCGTGATGATAAACCTTCTTCTAGAAACCACGGCAAGAGACAAACACGAGTTCCATTTATTTATTGACTCTTCATAAAGTTTGATTGCATCTGAGTTCATTCCATTTTTACTGAACGGAAATCTTCCTTTATGCAAAACCAAGAACGTGGATGTGCAGACATTCATTAGGTGCTGTCATTAATTGTTCCAATTGCTAACAAAACCTTAAACTTTGGCATGAGCCCCTCTGATTTTTCTAGTTACAAATGATATACTATGGAGTCCCGTAAGGTAATGTTCAACGCGGTGGTAAATATCGTTCATTTTAATATTACTGTGAGGAAAACATCTTACGTTTTTTTTGGCAGAAGAAAATTACAAAGATCTGAACATTACGATGTCAGAATAATGTGGCATTTATTTTGCTTCACAGAGTAAAGAGAATTTGAAATCGCATACTATTGATATCTTCATTTATCATATATCTCAGATACATCTTTATTTATTTGATAGATGGTGTACCGATCTAAAAGTGAATCGCTAAATCGAACAGAGAATTGACATAGCGGTAAGTTCGACAGTGCCGGCCATCCGAGAGCACCGGCCAATGCTTGTTCTTTCAATTGTTCCGATGTAACTAGGTTTTACGGGTATCATGTGCAAAAATAAAGATTACGCGACAATATATTCCGGGCACGTCGAATTTAGTTGAGTGTAGTGAAATCTGCGACTGAATTAATGTGATTGTGCTTATTGGGCGCGTTATTTTTAAGCGTCTATACCTGTTTTTTAGGTAACTAGTTGAAATTACTTTTTCTTTTCTTCTGCCGATATTTTCTAAGTACTCACCAGCCGGTAAAACACTCCCAACCTCTTCTATAAACAACATGCAACATGGGCATTTACAACCTGGTGCTATTCGCACAGTACCGGCCACTAATAATTAAATTTGAAGTATAACAAAATCATAATATTTTGTTTTTCTAAGATGAAATGGCTGACAGTGAGTAAAAAATAACAAAGAAGTGGACTGAGAAAAACATGGAAACGGCGGTGTGTAATTTCGAAAATGACTGCAAGGCAGACAGCTGAAGCCCTTCATGTTTCTCAAGGTACGTTAGGAGCAAGTCTCAGAGCCATCAGATTTTGTGAGACAAAAAAGATGCTAGATATTAACACCTTAACCGTGACTCGGGTGGCGTACGGATCGTCAATGTTAAATATTGCTTATTCCAAAAGTTGTACTTAATTATTCCTTAAGGGCAATGAAAGGAAAGTAAATTGCCATACAGGAGGGACAGTAAATTCGATCGATAAACCGGAAAGGAGAACAAAATCAAAGAATCTAAATGACATGGGAATGGATACTGTCAGTGGATGCAATTCAGTGATGCGCACATAGGTATTAAATTTGCTTCAAAACAAAATACGAGGACCAAGATCCAGAAAGAGAAGGCAAGAACAAGACCAATACTAAGCCTATGAAGGTCTTGTTCTTGTTTTTGCTATGACTTCAAGTGATGCATATATTGGTCTGAATTTCTTGGTTGTCAGAAGCATTTAGATACATGCATATATGAGGATATGTCTTGGATAGAGTATGTAAGAACAAGACCAACACCAAGACTATCATGGTCTTGGGTCTTTCTACGCGCACCTCTAATCCGATTCAATGAAAGCATTCAATCAGGAGCTCCCACCTCTCTTTATGTCATTGCAAGAAAAGGGGAAACAACACCGAGAAATCCTATCCCTCTGATTGGCCAGAACTTTCAACGATGAAAAAAGATACTCAGAGAATCACTAGATTGTCCGTATAATTCCTCTGCCATCTCGCAGTTTCTTCCTGAAAATCCCCGTCGCTTTCTTTCTCCTCGGCGCTGTCTTCGTTTGGCTGGCAGCTCCGCTGTCATAGGAACAGGGCAGCGCAGAAGAAGTTGTCTAGCAGATATGTACGCCACGTCTGGCTGCTGCCTACACGGCGCGAGCGCCTGCCTGAATGGCAATGAGGAGGCGGCCGCCGCCATCGCCGCCCGCGTCTGGATCTAATTACACGGTGAGATGAGGGCGCGGGGGGAGTGTATGGTGTGGGGGCAAAGACCAAGGTGGGAGTGCACTCGCAGGCATGGAAGTAATTGGAAGTATTTGTGGACTTATATGTAATTTTCCTTCTCGATATCTGAGAATAGAGATTCCAGGTATGGAGGCTATTTCGATTCGTGAGACAACTCGTCGATGGCATGGAGCGTTCGAAATTTGTGTAATTATTAATGAGAACTTCCTTATAGCTCAACATTCACTTTGATTTTTCTAAACAATAAAAAAGCGTTCTAGGAAGCTCTTAGTATCAAAGACATCTCTCTCTAGTAAACGACACACAGAGTTGTCATAATTGAAATTCTATGGGATTATTTAGCGAGAAATGTTCATTGTTTTTCGTGTCAAGAAAATAATAGCTTTCTTTTACCCCAAACGCTTCGAGGAATTAAATTAAAAATAAATTTACTAATCAAAATTTGCTCGGTAATTTATGCTTAAGGATCAAGTTTCTCGGAAAGACTTACGTTCGCAGCCATTTTAACGTCAGTAGCGTACCTAGGTGGATTCGTCCGGAGTACGGAGATCTCCAAATGGGTGTCAAGAAAATCATATAAAAACGGGAATTTGGACATAAATAAATTTTATAACCATTATTCTTTAATTTTATAGCAGTAAAATTTCTTAAAACAGTAAAATAAATTATGGCTGCGCTTATTATTAAATGCAACACAAATTTCAGTTTTTTAAATACACTAGAACGGTCGATATGTACTTAAAAGCACGGTCACATTTACCATTAGACACACTATTCAAGAACCTGTAGAGTAAAATTCAGGGCGGGCGTGAAATTTTAAGAGAGAGGTAAAATTTAGAATTTAACTTTCCAAAATTACAGCAAATTTGAAGGCATATATTAAAAGCGTTGTTTTGTGAATGTGAAAGTAGGAAACCTCAATCTTAAAATATTTTCCTAAACAAAAAGTTCTGTGTTGAGGCCGGTATTACACGATCATATTTCTATGTGATATATCTATAATCAAAGATATATTATCAAAAATATGTGTAATGCACGAGCTTCGATTATAGTTCAACTATGATCATATGTCTATGACATATCATATCTTTGACATAGAAATGACAGTGTAATACCGGTCCAAGTTACTTTGGCGAAAGTTTTGTTACGTTTTTTATTGATCATATGAACTGAACTTTGATAAAAATTTGTTTTCCACTTGATGAGTTAGAAAACTTGTGTTGCAATTGCTACATATAATAAAGTGAAAATTTTCCCTCTAAACCTGTACTATTCTCATAAACTACGAAGAATAAGGCAAGAAATGAAAATAAGTTACCTACTAAAAGAAACGCAAATTATAACTACTGTGAGAACATACTATCTTTCGCGTTGTAAAGGTAAGCGCTGAGACTGAAGACAATGGGGAACGGCGAGGGGGAAGTACGTCGTGGCTCCTTAAACCTAAATGAGGGCCTGTTTGTAGTGTAGTTTGAGTGTTGTTGAATATGGGGGCCTCCAACAAGACTCCCACCCCTGGTCTCATTAGGTGTAGGCATGTCACTGCATGTCACAGAATCAGTCTAGGACAAGGGTCTCCAAAGTACCGGAATATGAGGGACATATTTGAAGTGTTGATACTCAATAGAGGCCGGATGAACAAATTGTATTCATAGTACAAAATAACGTATTTGTTACGCATTAAAAAACATACAGATCACAGTTTAATACATCATTACACCTTTGTGACAGGTAGAAGCATGCTTTTTGAATCTAGAATTTTGTCAAACTGTATCTCGGCTTTGGTATGTTGAACAAGAAAAATGTCTCGCATTCACTGAACGTGTTATACGCTAAGTAAAGAATAATTGTTGTAACATTTAAATTTACCGCCCAAGAAATTTATAAAATGTATACGCAAGCTGCGATGGCTCATGTACTGTATGTTCAATTTTTTTGAAAAGATGGATTATCTTTTTGAGTGTATGAGAGAAACTGAAGAAGTTGTGTTTCCGTGCATATATAAACACAGGAAGAAAGGAGAGTGCTGTAATTGGAAAGAAGTGAACAGAGAATGACAACACGTTTCCCACGTCGTTAACGTGCGAGTTATTTTACAACGAACTCGTGATTCGTATAACCCTGAGCTCCACGGATACACGCGACTAGGCAAGTGGTAGCTCAATACACACGCACGAATTCATTTTCACTTATAGGAAGGAACCCTGAAACTTACATCCTCATGACGCTAGAAATGTCATAAAGCTCCTCAAACACGGTCTGGTGGACCACTTTCCAAAAATTCGTCGAAAACCAGATTCCTCAAAAAAAGTCGTGTCTATTGAGCAGGAAAATACGCACAACTGCTCCCCCGCACATCTGAAACGCCCAGGAACGGTTCTGACGATCACGTTCTCCGGTAGTTGCCAGTGACGAAGTAGTTGAAGAGGGCAAGGTGCTCGATCACGTGTCACGGATTTTTGCATCGTTCGTTACGCTTCTATTCCACCTCATTCTACGATATCACCCTCTGCGCCGCATTTTAAAAATTCGTGCCTTCTGCGGCGCCCTCTCTTCATAAGGAAGAACATGTCACAGCAAAAAGGGAATGCAGAATCGCTGGACAGCTACTGGATCTCCTCATGAACCTCTTTCCACCTCTTCGGGATTTTCATTTCAGAGATCTATGAAATAAAAATCTTGGAAAACGGAGAAATGACTTTCTAAAATTTTTGTCGAAGGCAAGAAGAAGTGGTAAGAGGAAGGGAAGCTAAATACCCGCGGAATCACTGGCATGAATATTACGATTTTCGTACAAATATTCTTTCTTTAGTTACCATTGGTAACCGTATAGAGCATATATTGTGTTCACATCTCATTCGAACCAAAATGCATTACAAACACACACACTACCACTTATAAAACATAAAATACTTATGAAATCCATACCTTTCGTAAAATTGCTGTTAGAACAACAAATTATTATTTTAAGTTGGATTTGAACTGTGCTATGAGTCTACAGTGTAGGTGATATTACGTGTCGTAGGTCGCATTATGAACACTCATGGCCTTTGTGGGCTAAGAATTGTTGGGTATGAGGAGTGTGTATTTGACCAGAGAATCCCAAGCTCAAGGCTTCTGGAGAAATAAAACGTAATGAAAAGTACCTTTGGTGAAATCGAACTCCCGATCAAAACATTAATTGCTTCTAGAACACTAAAGTGCATACTTATTTTACTCAAAAGTACTTGCAGCTTTTTTTGCAATACAATTATATTTATTTGTGTAACTTACCTACAACTGAATATTGGTCAGCATTCCGAGAAGTTTAAACTGTATCTTCTTTTGAAAATCTGATGCTGGAAATAAAATTATTATTATTATTATGCAATTTCTTCTCGGGGATTATTCACCCGGTTTTTTAAAAGGTTTGAGGGGCTATTTAGCATACTTCATTCCTGGCTTGGTAAGTAAAGCACGCTGCGAACAATATGGCATGTTTCCAAGATAACAGATTTTTGGATCCTGGGATTATTATTATTGTCATTATTATTATTATTATTATTATTATTATTATTATTATTATTATTATTATTATTATTATTATTATTATTACGTTCCTCTAAACACACGACATTCGATCACATTTATTTCGTATCATATCTTTGGGGAGTGATTCCCTGATGTGGGTATCTCTAAACAGTCCCACCATCTCATGTATGTGAAACTCACAGTCATGGGCATATGTGTTCACGTCCTCACACTCCTTTACGCCCTTGAACCCTTACCCGACCTCGGATATTTTGCATGGGATGTAACCTCTGAAGTTTGACTTCATAATTGTAAATTCCCGCAGAAGAACAACTGGCTCCAAATGTTCGGAACTTTCGAAAGAGTCTTCGCTTAGAATATCGTGTTCTCACAGGAGATGCATGTTTCATGGCTCGCACGTTCGCCGGGCATGTTCTAGATCAAATGTTTGTCACGTGGTAACACAACTGGACTGACAAGGTCTTCAACCACTTACCGCCAATGTACTCGGAATTACCATACAAGCAACTTTGCTGACGGTTCGTCCAGAAAACATCCCGAGCCTTTTTTATGCGATGTCACTCTGAGAAGAAGCTCACTCCCATAATACAATTGGGATTTCTGTGGCGAAGAACTCTTGTACTGGAAGTATAGTTTATACCGTTGACTGTGTCTCCGAAAGTAACCTATAGCATTGTAACATATTACGTTTTATAGAATAACAAATTAAATAAATGTCGAGTATGGTTGGATCTAAGACTGGATCTAAACCAGCGCTGCCCAACAGACAGCTTTTTTACTGCCCGCGAGTGAAAGTACAGTATAGAATTTTTTTCTGAATTAATATTTGACATGGCATGTCCGGTGAGAAAATTGGGCTCGGAATTACCCCGACATACATTGGAACATGAAAACATTTTATTATAATACTGAATATTAAAAATACTTTAAAAAAATAAAGAAATGTACTATTTAATTTTTCCAGCATGAAATAATAGAAATTTGTTGATGAGAACCAAAATATCACGTTAAAATAAATAAATAAAAAATGATCCATAAGTGTTTTTCGTCAGGCTACATATTGCCACACCCCATCCGTGGCGGCCCGATCGATCGAAACTGCGTAGAAAATGGCCCGCGAGCTGAGATAAGTTGGACAGCGCTGATCTAACCAATAACACTCTGTATTGTATACATACAGTACACTCTTTACTTGCTTACTATGTAAAATGTAATGTGTATTGCAGAGTTATACATTGACATTTCATGAGGGTGCAATGATTATGAACAGCTAAATTTAACTCAAAACCTTTGATAAAACTGAGGTCAAAATCTAAAAATAAATTATGGTTCATGATAATCAAAGTATTGCCCATCATACGTAACCCATATGAATAAACGATAAATAATTTCAATAAGAAAAACTTCTCACTATGAAATTTACTGCAATGTTAATAGTCTGCTAGGCCTCTCAGATTTCTCAAACAGTTGTAACAAATATAATTTTAGAGCTGGACTTGCTCAAATTATTTCCGACTAGCTATTAAAACGCTATTTGTCCAAAGGCTAGGAGTAACGAGGAAACAAGAAGTTCTACAGCACCCGGTTAAATTTTAATGATACGACGTGTACAACATGGGAATTTACCTCCAACGAATAACAGGGCTAGTAGAAACTAAGAATCACACCGAAGGGAAAATGGGGTACGTTGTATCTTGTATCCATTGAGAATCCCTGAAGAAAATCTGAAGCTAATGTTGGGGTCAAGAAAATGTAGTCCTAATAACCTGTGAGGTCCTACCATAATACAGAATGAGTCGATAAAAGCGAACACCTCAAATACCTGCCGAACGAAGAATGGGACGTAGATGACTTTCCTCGTGAAACGATGTATTTTCTGACTGAACGCGGAAAGTGTTTAATTCCATTCATTGTAAATGGAAATGTTTAAATACTGGTGACGCTGTTACGCCGGTGCTGTTCGTTCAAATTCAATGAATGTTATATCGTTTTAATAGTCTTTTCTCAGCTTTAAAGAAGAGCTGTAAAAACACATGTTCCGTAAAAAAATCAATAAAAGTGACAATATTTCTGCAGATAAAAAACTCCAGTCATTTAAATATGCAAATAGCCAGCCCATTGTCACGACTCATCAGAGTGAAAACCGCAGTTAGATATCTTTATTCGTTTAGGAGATGTTTGAGATGTTCCCGTTTAATAACTCATCGTGTGAATAAATTATATTTAAAAAGCGAAGTACACCAGAGTCAAGTGCAAGAAGCCAGCAACTTGACAAGCACTTCCCTGCCTCGTGCAAGACCTTCTGTATGCATTACGTCCACATCAACTACGCTGCCGCGTTCTGACGTAAGCCACCTCGCCCCGGGTGTGGACGCAGTTTGACTTAACGATCATCGGACGAAGACTTAACAACATCCCAGGTGCACGATTTCCGCCCTGGGGGAGGTGGACCAAGGAGAAGGTGGATGAAAGACTGGTAGTCCACGGTTGCTGCGGGCAGTCCAGTGCCAGATCCTCGAAGGTTCTTCAATTTGCAAGTTCCAACAAGAAGACTTACATTGTTTTCACTTTCTTCGATATCTGATAGCTGTATTACTTTGCTTTTCAATTTTAGTCGGGAACAATACTGGTTTGTCCTTGCGTTTGCCCGGAGGTGAGTTCCTGTATCTAAAAACGTCAAGTGAATGACTTTCTGCTCTTCCTGATTGAAAATTAAGAGTTCGATTATAAATACCGGTTAAATTTGAAGAAAATGCTCACTCTACTTTTGTAAGTCAAACCTAACATCTTTAAAGTAAGAATTTACAAGATTTCATAATTTTTGAGAGATATTTCTTGAGAGATATTTTATCAAATATCCTCGGCACAATCCGATTTACCCGAAAATATGTCATATTAGTTCAAGTGAAGATCCATTTCCGCGCAGATTTCATGGACTTAATCCTCATATTTCATAATCCATTTGTTACTATTTTCCCGTTGATATTGTTAACGACGAAATTATTAAGTTTCAGGGGTTGGCAAATAGATGAAATTTAGTATGATTATGCTCCTTTTGATAGCTGGTTTGACTCCTTCTGATTTTTCGAATGGTAAAAGCATGCATACAACGATGCAGGCTCAAGTATATGAACAGCTTAGTTCAAAACAAAAATGTATTATACTTGTTTTGTTTGAATTTTGAATACATACTTTTATAGCTCACTCCTCTTCAAGATAAAACTCCCTCCTATTTTTGACTCTTGAAGTCCGTTTTGTGTGGAAAATGTATAATAATAATAATAATAATAATAATAATAATAATAATAATTATTATTATTATTATTATTATTGTATACAAATACTATTAATACTTTGTTGCAATGTTTTAAGTAAAATTAGTAGAACATTGCATTTCTGCGTTGCAATTTACACTACAGAAATTTTAAATATAAACCTGAAAGTAAGAGAAACATATACTGAGAAAAAGTTTTGGGTAAACCTTCCCAATTTGGGGGGAACGTTCGGACAAAGTTGTTATCTGATGTGCCATTACATCTAGAAGTATTTTAGCAGAATATTATTGGAAAATGATACATGGAATTATATTCTGGGAAATATCTGCTCTGTGGCGCAGGTATATACATTTAAGGGACTGGTGGCAAATGACACCCATTGAAACTGATGACATGATTTGATTCAAGTGATGACATGCCATTGATGTGTTAAGCAAGATTTACGATGATACCAGGTGATAAGTGCATGCGAACTGCTAAGAAACGAAAATTTGATTAGAGGTTTTCTGTTAGTCGATACGAACTTCTATCGTTTTATGAAATTTATGAGACAACTTCCAAACTGTCAAGGGAAAAATGAATCACAAATTTTGTAAGAACGCGTAATAAAAACAAATTCATCGTGTTCGAGATTTTAATACGTTTTGAGGCGATGCCGAAGAGGCCAATAACATGTCCTGTATGTAAAATGTAAAAAAATGATGGAAAATGTAAAAAAATACTGAACCTCGAATACGAAGAGAGCCAGCTCAATTGTATGTTAAATTTGAAAGTATGAAGATTAAAGCAAATTGATAAATATCCCAAATTACTACATGAACAGGTACAGCATTTGCTATGTTTAGCATAACTTTTTCTATTATCTTTTAAAATTAAAAATTTAATCGACAATTCTGAATAACAATACACAATAATTATAATTCGTTACACCTGACTTAAACGCTAAGACGAAACGTTTTGTTCAAAGCACAAAATAAATGTTATTCGTCCATAACAAGGTCGTAAGTCTTACGTTATTTATTTATTTTGATTATATGATGGGCGTTAATAGCAGTAGAATTCTGAATAACATTGTATTGCATATTGATTACAACACTTGGAGCAAACAATACAAAATAGTCTCTCAATATTTTTGAACAAAATATTCCTTTTTACTTTTATCTGTCTACAATTTGGAGGTTCAAATATCTTTTCCTCTTAAGCAGTTCATTTTTCTAACCACTTTGACAACAAATTTTACAAAATGTCCTCCTGTTCAAAAAAACAGTTTCAATCTTACAGATCTAACACATACCTTAACCTTCTAACCGTAGACTGCACGCTTCTATGGTCATTGCCAGCTGCCTTCATCGAAGGACCCCCCAGGGGACTTACATCTAGTAAGTACGTGTTTGGCAAACACGGGGCCCCGAGCTGAGTCTAGCATTACTTCCACTTACTTGTGCTAGGCTACTTCCTTTCTCTTTCCTGACTTTCCTTGGTCTCCTCTTGTTCTTTTCGATCCCGACGCTAGGGTATCTTTCGTTTTCCTCTTTCTTCCTATTTTTTATTATTTTTTTGTTTTTGGTGTTGAGATGTTATGAGATACGTTGATATTTGAGTTTTGAGTTGCAATTCAGGAGGGTTTTTAGTGGGTATGGTTGAGTCATTCGGCGAGTCCCACTTGCGGGGAGAGTCATGTTGGCTCTTCCTAGTGCGTAACTGCGTTTCCCTGCCTGTACAAGTTTTTGGAGCTCTAATGACCTCGATGTCAACCCACAAAAAAAATCACCGTAGGACCGTGTGTAGATACAACACTTACCACCCCAGTCAGTGCGAGCGAATGAGATTTTTTAGTCGTAGACCGGGTATATCAGGACCTGAACAAGAAGCTGAGATAAAACCAGCAAGAACACTTAATGATCCCGAAGCACTCGCTTCCACAAATGACTACACGATTGAGGACCTTTCTGATGAAGCCATCACGATTGGATGTTGCACGCGTCATTCTGTATAGAAATACCATGAACGGAATGTTTTAGAAGACCAATGAATATGAGGTTATTGTTAAACTACACGTGTTACGACTTTATTAACATTGCGTCCAATTGGCTCGTTTGGCGCAAAGCATGTGCTCGCTTCGCAATGCCGGGTTTCCATTTGTTAGCTTTGGCATGAGTGGAGAACGAGGGTCGAGCCCTGTCGGCATACACCGACCCTCACACGCGAACCACGCGGCGTAAACTCCAACTCGGAAAAAAGTAAACTCGGAAATTGAGTTTTCAACCACAACGCTTGGTTCAAACTCGAGAAGTTCTATATTTGGGTGATTCTACCGAAATGGGGAAATTTGCGGCAGACAAAGGAGTGAAATCCATGAACAAGGACTTTACGTTTTCAACAGATCTAACGTGAGACCCGAAACAACTGAGGTTACTGAACAATGAAGCAGGTCACATTCGTTTCAGCGGGAACCCACAGGGTTGCTGACTCGCCAGTTCTTACGAGAGGACGCGTGGCAAAACATGCTGACAAGACTCGCTCCATTAAGCAGACAAATAGGTCCACACAACTGGCACGCAATATCAGCCACCATCTGCATTGGAAATTACGTTTAATTATAAGAACGGTGGGAGTTTGCTCTGATTCGCCTGTATACACATATAGGGAAATCTTGAAAGCGAATAGAAACTTTAGACTTGTATTTAAGGAGCATTATTAAGCCTGGAAACTAGATCACATTTAAAACATGCAATGGTAGATTTGCTCTGACGTTTCGGTCCTCGTCTAAAGACGGCATAAATTCATTCGATTTTCTAATCATTTGTTCAATTATTATAAATACCAATTAATCATTTTGTTCAGTTTTGGTTAAAAATGATCGATATTTATAATTGTAGTTAAACTGTTTTAAAAGTTAATTAAATGAATTAGTAAATCAGTATTTTAATTAAAGTAAATTTATCTCATAATAAAATGCCCCAAGATGAATTAAGATTTTATTTTGTCCGAAATGTCAACCCATTGTCCAACTGTGCAATGCGACTAGGATCGGTAAGAGCATCGTGCCTCGTCGGAAGGGGTTCATTGAAAAATCTCCGTGACAATCGTAGGAACGATTCGGCTAGTGCCGTATAACGACCGTGTCGTCCGGTAATTAGCTAGAGTGTTTATTAGAGTTGGAAAATATGGCGTTAGGATTTTACGGTGAGAATTTCTCGTCTTGATAAATTTCTTAATTCATGAACTCCTTGACTGGGCTCTTGTTGCAATGTCAGATACTTCACGTTTTACAAGTGAAACATTGTATGTGTAAGAATTTTCGATGTTGTTACATTTTCATCTCAACATTGATCATTTTGTTTCGATCACTTTTTTCTTTGTCTCCTACAAGGATAGTTTTCTCTTACGTAAGACTTTGACCCATAACATACACTCAGTTTTTATTTTCTACTCATTTACTCTATACACATACACAACTACATAATCGATTCGAAGCAATATAATCTTTTCAATTTCACCCGAAATTAGACATACGACTCAGAACAAACGGGACCATTTGTTTCTAAGTATAATTTGTTTATTTGTATATACTTCCACTAAAGACCAGCGTCTCAGAATTCCCGCAAAAGAGGAGGATAATATTACTTTTGATTGGGATAATTAGGCCTGCTGAATAGGAGGTAGAAGTTTTGATCTGTTTTTGTTCCGAAATTTATTATTTTCGGAGTACCGAGGTTTAATATTCTTACGTTCAATGGAGGTAAAATGAGTGCGAATCCAACGACAAGTTATGAGACAAATAAAATTTATCTTCCGGTATGGCATTAGCCGGTCCATTTCATGAAAATACAAATCAATTTTTACTTCGATGTCGGTTTATGAAATTACTTTGGAATAAGCACACTTTGTCGGTTGATGTGCACGACAGTGTACTCCGAATCCAGAATCTTCATTGGCTCCGGGAAAAGGTTGTAGGATCGGGTTTCAGCACTCGTTTTCCGCTATTTGCTCAGCAGGTGGCCTGTTGACTGAGGCTCCGAATAAGAATAAATGGGGCTTGTTAAACGTGTACAAACATCACATTCGTCAGGAGTTGCAGAGAGTACGGTATGGAAGTTATAAAAACTACAATGGACGGTGCGTGATAAATCTTGGCCATAAACGACCTCTGAATGAAATTAGCCGAGATGTGGCTATACGTTACAAGATTTCGAGAACGGAGGACACGGAAGCAATAGAAAAGGCTTCATCCCTCCGCAAAAATTTAATTAATACAGACGTTGATGGATGGAGTCCATCACTCATGGTTGGAGCGCCTCTGGCGCCATCCGACACTCATGCCCCTCTTTAATTAACATGGGAAAGAAGAATTGTTGTATTTTGTCGGGTAATAATTGACTCCGCTGATGCGGTGCCTCTTGTGTCGAGCCTAGTGCAGAGTCCTAGTGCAGTAATTAATAGCTTCAAAAGAATATTAAAAGAAGGCTTGTCGAGGGAAAACGGAGTAGCTGTAAAAAATGTGACCGTGCTGTTTCCCTTACGAAGCGGTGGGCAAGTAGAAGTAAATTTACCGATTTTACGAGGACATTATGATTGCCACGACTAAAACTTACCGATACTTCTTGGCAATAATATGATATCGATGAGTTAACTTTACTTGATGTTGCACTGTATCTTGATTGATACGGGTAGGATATTGAGAAGAAGGAAATAGTTCGAGAAAAGTAAATGAAGAACATCGAGATCAACTCTGGTAATTCACGAAAATTAGATCCGACAATTTCTATTACTTCCTCAAAATAGAAAAAATATGCAGCTACTCCATGATTACAAGTAAAGAACTTCATTATTTATCGTAATTTGTGTATTTTAATATTTTTAATTTTAGGAGGTATTGAGTGTGTATTGCATACGAGGATACTCAAATATTCAATCACGCATTTTCATAATTTTTGAAACAAGAATGGAAATCATTCTTCCAAAACCATTCCGAATCATCAATCCATGCCTGAATTATCTTTCTTTCAGCATCACAAATAATAACATGACTATGTTAATACGTCACTCGCCTTTCCACTCGCCACTTCCGGTCATGCAGTTAGTAGCGTCTATTTTCTTGAAAAAGAAAATGTGAAGTTTTGTACACATCGAAAGTTCAGGAGGTTTTCTGTAAAACCTTTTTTTTTCATTCAAATGGAAAAATCGATTTTCTCATACATTCTCGCATATTATTATACAAGCTGATAACAATACAGTTGTTGCTCACGTGAATTTTATAATAAGTGTACAACTTTATTCTTTCTCTTATCCCCATTGATACTCTATGAGAATGTGATCTATTAATGTTGGTGGTTTGATAGTACTTGTGTTTATCCTCAATCCTTTATTTTCACTGATATAATTTTTAATACCCACTGAGAGATATTCTAAAATTAATTCAAGAACCAATACGTATGAAATTTATATCCTAGCTGAGTACTCAGCGTTGCCTGGCTTTTACTTATTCCGATTTTCTTAAACGCAGAATAAGAAAATTGTCGCCTGAACTTACACTAAACGGTATCGGGAGTTCAATACAATTCATCTCAGCAACCCCGAACACTATGAATGAGCGACACTAATATCGGTCATTTTCAGTAAGTTTTCGTGTTACGCTCTTCCAAATCCTCACCTGTAGGGGTGTCGTGCGTCTCATGTGGTTTGAATAGTTACATAACATCATCGAAAGTACGATTATTCATCTCAGAAAACACATAAACCATATATTCAACACTAATGTAGCTCGTTTTAAATAATTCTTATGTATCGCCCTTCCCACCCCAGCTTTCACGGAAACGTATTATGGTCTGAACTTGAACGGAATATGCTCTAAACTTGAGCTTATCGGCATTGGTAGTATAATTATGCATCTCAGCAACCCTAAAAACTATGGATCCGATGCAATTCGGTTCTTTCCAATAATTTTTTCTTGTCCTCTCCTTTCAACTCTTCCTTGAGGATGGCAAGGGATGTCTTGTTCTCCACGGGGGCTGAATTTAGACAAATGGTAAATGGGGTGACACCATTCATCTAAGCGACGCCGAAAATGCTGAGCTCGTCACTGATATCTAACGTTTACGATAATTCTTACATGTCATACCCTTCCCCGAGGTGCTGGGGCGTATGGGACTAATCGTGGATTTAAGCATCATTGGATATGTCTTTAATAATCTCAGCGACTAGAACCCCATTTAACTTTGAGATTTAAATCCATTTGCAAATCATCTCCGTTAATTCGGCATTTTCGGTTATTAGGCTTCACGCTCTCGTATGTACCGGACTTATTAACGTAAGTGTACTGTTCCCATACATTTAGTCCTTTCTGGAACTAAAATATAAAATCCAGATACATTTTAAAGATATTACAATATGCAATTTGATAATATTCGATGAATTTGATTATTTTTTATGTTACATGTTTCTAAAATTATGTCAATGTTAACACCTTGCTGCCTGTTACTAGAATCTATTGCATTCGATTAAAATCTCCTTTTTTCCGTAAGGCCTTGGTCAGAGTAGATGTGTCTCAAAACGCGGAGTCAGCTACGAAATTATTCAGAGCCTCTAATATTGTCGATCATTTACAAATAACCACACTAAAGTTACTTGAAACGTTTTGCTTGGTAGAAATAATATTCATAACTCAAGCAAGAACATGCAATTATGTACAACGCATTTCTTTCTCTCAACGCTATCAATTACAGCGATACTAGGATAATGCTATTCAACTTTTCAAGTACTGAGTAAATTGTGTCATTTGAATGGAAACTATGGATAATTGATTCACTCTCCCACCGCGAGCGCTTATCCCACCATCTCATCGTAAAATAACCTATTAATATTTTATTCCGCGAGTATTTTCTTATATGTTTCAAAACTTGACGTGGGGAGTTCACATAAATGATCTCTTTCACATGAATGATCTACGGTGCTGATAGGATCGTAAGAATATTCAATTTACCCACTTTTTGTAGACGTGTTATTTTAGATGCAAACAGCCAGAATTTTATGAATATCAATAAACAAGCATCGTTATTACTACCTCGTATGGTTATTATGTTCTTCTACGTATATCACGAGCGCATGATTTAATTGTTCCGCGTCCATAAATAAGGCAGAAAATGGTTCTCTAGATCTCGTGGCTAATTTTCTGTGATTTTTATTACCATTCCAATTAGCACCCTTCACATAAAGTAATTCTGAATACGCCAAGTGTCAATGTCGTTCGTTTTCATGAATCATTTTCTCAAAATTAGAGCTCAACTGTGCGGCACTTGTTATAATTAAGGAAAGGATGGAACGATGAAGAAAATATGCCACCACCTTTATTTAAGAATTCTTTCCAAGTAATATGCATTGAAGTAGAAATAGCTCTACTTTAGATGTTAAAAAATGTTTGTTATTTCGTGAAGCGGTAAATCGAGGTATTATCTCAGAAGTAGATTGGTTTCTGTTGCGTCCAGTTCATTTTGTTCCGCGAGCTACTGGTTTCGTAAGTTCTGTGTTACTTTCGTAAAACAGTAAAAATTACGGGATTGTTTCTGAGTGTCTCTTTGGCGATGCGTGCTTCTTCAGCTCAAAGTCTCTGCAAAATTCTCTTCCCATGGAAGTGTACGATTGTCAATCAGATATCCGCAAGAGCAGTTTTCAATAACCAGATTTGCATATAGTATATCTGTCACGAATGCAATTTGCTCGAAGTATCGCTAACTCGTAATTCAATTTGATCGTACACAGTCCCGACGTCCCTTATCCGCAATAAACAATAATCGTTTTCGCAATTTCACGGAAAATGTAGATCCATTGAATATATTAATCAATACTTTCACCCTGAATGACATGAAATTCCTTCTTCACTATGGGTCTTTTTCTGGTGGAGTTCTTTCATTGGTGCTCGATGTGCAAGATAGCAAGGAATTTGGTACTTCTGATGCAAAGCAGTCCTTCCCAAATTCATTATTTGGACAGAGCAAGTTTTTCATTGTTGTCCAATATGCTCCTGTCAATTACCTGTATGCTTTTCAAGTGTCACAAACAATAGACTTTTATGATCGCAAATAAAGACCATCTCTTTTTACCCAATACCCTACTTCGAAAACAACCTCTCATATGGCATGGATGTGGCTGTGCGATGTATATATTTTAGGGCCACTACATATAATTTTAGATATACATTTTTAATATCCTCCCAAAAGTTCATGGGATTTACTGTCAAACCTGATACTTGAGTCTTAAAATAAAATCTTAAGTCATCTTGGGGCATTTTATTATGAGATAAATTTACTTTAATTAAAATACTGATTTATTAATTCATTTAATTAACTTTTAAAACAGTTTAACTACAATTATAAATATCGATCATATTTAACCAAAACTGAACAAAATGATTAATTGGTATTTATAATAATTGAACAAATTATTAGAAAATCGAATGAATCTATGCCGTCTTTAGACGAGGACCGAAACGTCAGAGCAAATCTACCATTGCATGTTTTAAATGTGATCTAGTTTCCAGGCTTAATAATGCTCCTTAAATACAAGTCTAAAGTTTCTATTCGCTTTCAAGATTTCCCTATATGTGTATACAGGCGAATCAGAGCAAACTCCCACCGTTCTTATAATTAAACGTAATTTCCAATGCAGATGGTGGCTGATATTGCGTGCCAGTTGTGTGGACCTATTTGTCTGCTTAATGGAGCGAGTCTTGTCAGCGTGTTTTGCCACACGTCCTCTCTTAAGAATTGGCGAGTCAGCTTCAGCGGTGAAGACAGTAAACTGCGTGCAATCTCTAGCAGGTGGGACGGAACTCCCAAGGTCATCCTGGTCGTCCTCAAACTACCGGTGAAGTTGCCGATCTGGAACACTTCGTAGTCTGGGTTGAGAGTCAAACCAACGTGCGTGGATTTCTTTTTTGTGTTTTTCCCCTCCGACCATGGGCAGTGAACATGCTTCGCAAGCCGGAGATCTCTGTTCGAAACCCGAGTGTCCACTTTCGAATGTACCATTTCCCAGTTTGAAGCGGGCAATCGAAAACAATCGTTCGAGCAACTTGTTCTTTACTCATTGCTTTCTTCCTTAAATGGTTCGCGGAAAGCTTAACAGTAAATTGTTTTCGTCCGTGTTCCAAATAAACACACGTGGATGCAATGCATATTGAGAAGGGAACAACCCAAGAACAAAGAATCACACAATTAATTAAATCCCGTTAGTTGAATAGGAGAATGGACACACACAGGAATAAGTTACTTAAAAGTAATTTGGATGTAATACTTAACGAATAAGTAGATTTTGGATCCCAAAGCGTTATGCAGTTTCCACACCTGTAAACTAATTTTCCTAAAAAAAAATTGTAAATTGCTATTGTCTCTCTGCTGAAGAAACGAAGTACATTTACACACTTTAAATGTTTTATTTCATTTAATATATTAACGAATATATATAACCTCAGATAAAAGAATATGAAAAACTATTACATGGATCTAATATTTCAAGAAAGGGGTATTCTTCAGCGGTTACGCCTTCCATTTCTGCGTTTCTCCTCGTTTTTCATAGCGAAATGCTTCAGCGTTATTGGGATTACTAATACGCTTGGTCTTCGTTCTTGGTTTTGTAGAAAATGTAAGATAAAGTCGAAGATCACAATTAATAAGGCTCTATAAAGGGGGAATATGCGCAAGCGCCATGTTTGATCTTACTTGACATGTGCGGTACATGGGACGCACCTATTCACGTCGAGTTGTTGTTTATAATTTTGAATTTTGTACATAAAGTTGCTATTTATATAATATCAACTTGAAAATTTTATTATGTAGTAAAAACAGTTGAAATCCTATCTTTGGATATTGATTTTTTTACATATAAACAAGTGATTGGAAAATATGTAAGTGTACTCTAAAGGTTATGTTATATGATTGAAGACAACTAGCATTTATTATAAAAATCTTAAATTTTGCACACAATTTTCTATAAACATACAATAAATATGTTATATGTAATAAATTAGAAATGTAACATTATTTTTTTCTTCGTACAGCACACATGAAAAGTGATCATGGCAAGTCAAAACAACAAGAAAATAGTCAACAAAAGAGAAGTACGTTTATTAATAATTTGTTTGCTTCAATTAAACATCATTCAATAATCACTAAATAACATCATAAATATTATATGATATTGAAGGGAATATATAACCGCTTGTTCTCATTTATAGCACTTCAGAATTAGTTATTTAAAACATTATTGCCTTAAAGAACGTTAAATATTTGTACAATGCGATTACTAAATATGTAACAACACCACCAACACGTAAAAACCACTTATTTTTAATTAAATCAATTACGTTTTTTGAAAATATTCTGCTCCAATTTACCGTGTGTTTATATGGAGTCGCCATATACTAGGCCCTTTGCTAAGATCAAATATGACGCATGCACATACCTCTCTTTAGAGCTCTAGTTGCGGTCATGAATATCTCCGAATTCCCTTCCCGTCAGAGAAAGTGCTTCGCATGTCCGAATGATTCACGCGTCAAATGCCGTCGTGTTGGCTGCGATTTGTAATCCTCTCCAGAGCGAATGAAAGAAACGAAAGGGTAGCCAAGAAACATGTACGCCAGCAAAGACGACACTCGAGACCATGGAAAGATAAGAAGAATACGAGACGTGGACAGGTTGTAGGCATCAGCCATCGTGCGAAGTCTTGTGCATTAGAACAGAGAAAATTGGCGCTTTCTATTTAATTTGTAAACTAAATTTGTTGACTTCATTTGCATCTACACCCTTTCTCCGCCTAATGTTATGATTATGGGTCATAATACATAAAATGTTTCAAAGTCTGATATAAGTTACTATTTTAACTTACTTTTTAGTACTTACGTATCATAGTAGAAATACATTTTTTTTTAAGTACAGTCCGTTCTCTCTATATCGTTATCCAAGGGACTGGGCATTTTCATTGTTATTGAGAGAGGTCATTATAAAGAGAGAAACCAAAATTGCGTGTCATACATTTAAAAATAAAGTACTGCCAGAAACTCACACAACAAATATTTATTACATAAAATATTACAATTATTTACTTACATTAAACTTGAAAACAAAAATGTTTTAGTATTTTCTGCAGTATTGATATATTTTCCCTTATTTCACCCTAATATTTTTCGACTCTATTTACATTAGTGGAAGAAGTTATATTTTGCAAACGTTTACTCCCATTTACGTTACGGCATTACCTTCTGGGGTAATTCCGGTCAGAGTATTCAAACTTTCAGAATTCAGAAGAGGATAGTTCG
>NNCF01131689.1:88063-102867 GCA_002313205.1 Laupala kohalensis | reverse complement strand
ATAAATCAATGACTATTGCATCAGTTCTCCCTCCCTCGTGAAGTGATTCAGCTAAGTCCTGGCAAACGGAAATAAGTTGGCTCTCACATGAGTACCCGGATTAAAACCATGTTGCGCGAGATTTGAAATATGCGTGTGTCTAATATCAGTGCGAAAACGTTTCTACGTATAGCGAAACACATACGTAGAAACTTAAGTTACGTATACGAAACTTCCACGAGTATTCTTCAACCGAAATAACTTCACCTAAAAGATTAATTTAAAAATTGATCCCTATATACATAATGAAAAAGCAAATATCCATCGTTTTCATCTCTTAATAATTTTTCAATGAAGGAAATTGGTTGTTGACATTTATGAGCAAAAGAGACGCGAGAAGTTGCCGTTCATTTGTTCAGAGCTACGATTCGAAAATCGCTTTTTTTAGACTTTTCATTGAATCAGGTTCCAGCATTCGTCTAATGCACGTGCGTCCCATAGGAATTATAAGGAATAATCATCTCCCTTCTGTCGTCTGAGTGAAGGCCAACGCCACGGGACGAGTGAGCTGCCGAGTGGTGCACGGTTGTAACGACTTTCCGCTTCTCGATGAGAATCTAATTGATTTGCGGCGTTGGATCAACAACGTCATGTGATACAAATCCACCTCTGCCAATAGAACACGATTCTCTAAATTTAAAACCTATAAAACAATTTAACAATAATAATACGTAACACATTTTAAGTCACTAAGAAAACAGCATTTAAGGAGAAATTTTCTCGTCAAATTCGCGCATGAAAAATGTCCAGATAAAGAGATGAGATTTAATAACAAATAAAACGATAGTAACATAGCGAAACACTCTCAATTTATTCTTCATTAAGATTTGAAGTATTTTAGATGTTTCAGAGATATAGACTTACACCACTTGATTCATCAATTAGCACTAACTTGCAACATTTCAAATGTATTTTTCAAAATTAAATTATCTTTTTAATATGCGACTCATACTTCTTCCGCGAGTACCAACACGTGGACAACACATGGAACCCGGGACCTCTGCATTGATCGCAGGGGTGCTAATCACTACACCACCGCCTTCCGCAGCTGCTTCAACATTTCATCTCATTTCATTCAATGTTACATTACTTCCTTCCGTATTTTGTAGCAGAGTGAAGATTTACGGAGGAAAAGCTTTTTGCGTTTAAATGATTCTGACAAAGACACTACGTTGTTCTCTACGATAAAATTCATGAAAGAAATGTTAATGTAATCACGTTTTATTAAAATCTTTTTAACAAGTTGAAAATCTGAATCTAGACGTTGGAACAAGATCTGCCGCCTGTTAAGCGTCTGTTATACAGTACATAACAGATATTTATTTGTAACAGAACGATATTTTTAGAAGGGTAATGAAAAGGTTATTACATCCCCAACAAATAAAATTTATGCGAAGCGTACCACGCGTTGGTCGTGAAATTAAACAATAGAGTTCATTTGATGAAGTTGTCGCGTCTGCGAGAGCGTAAATGAAAAATAATTCTAAAATAAATATCGAGTCAATTCAGTTGCGCAGATAAATCAACATTTACTACGAATTGCCGGTTTCAATTAATGGCATAAATGAATATTTATGACATTAATCTCTGTTTGTATTATCATGGTGTCCAAAAACATGATATTCTCTACAAAATGCTTTTAATGAGTTACATAAGAGAGAAACGCGCCTTAATTGTGAATTAGCTTTTGAATTTCTATTTACAAAAAATAACAATAATAAATAACAATAAATTTATTGTCAAAAAGCAGTACAAACTGCGTNTTATCAGGAAACGAAGCGAAAACAAAATTCTCGTTTTTTTTTGTTTTTTGTTTTTTTGTAATCGCAAGAAGTTCTTTCTCTCCATTGTACGTCGCGAATAAATCTTAAAACGGAAATGGAACAAAATTTCCATATCCTTGAGCTCCTGAAATATATCGCCGAACTGTCACCTTCCAAGATTGTGCCAAGCGGAGATATATAATTTGCTGATGTTTCGAACTCGATGGTGACGTCTTTCTCCGTCAATAAACCAATCTCATGAAGATTGCAACATTCAGATGACGACAGATTCAACCCCCTCCCCCTCCTCCTACTCCGTGAAAGTTATACGACCTCGTCTGCGTTTCAGCACATTGTTATAGCGGAACATAGGATTCGTTCTATCCAATCCGTGTCATCAATAACGAATAAAGAAATTGAATGGAATCATTTTACGCATCGAAATACGAGTTTGTTTTGATGATTTATTTTCCTTATGTATAAACACTACCGGTAGCGGATCTGTATGTCCCCCATTAGGAGATAAAATCGAAGTTGATAAATGGTATACTTCGTAAAAGTGTTACCAGATTAATAAATGTTATTAATTATAATTGTTTCCGTTTTAAATAATACAAGATCAATAAATTTAATAAATAATTGTTATTTTATTGTTATTAATAATACCAGATTGTTGATTATTTATTTGATACATTTTATTTAGTGGTATTATTGATAAAATTTGTGATGTAGAACCATAATTGTTAAATAAAAATGCTCCCCTTGATTACCGTCTACATCCGCCACTGAACACTACTTTCATAGGAAGCGTTTTGTAAGTAAATATAATTATAACCTTCAATCTCTTTGTTGCTCTCACGTCACAGCAAATCTGGTTCAATGGAGTAAATCGCACCTACAAATAGTTTTTCGATACTGTATTGACCACTATATAAATTTTTATCATTGCTTCTAAGTTACGACAGAAAGCTGGCAAATAACAATAAAGTATTCAGTTAGCAATTATTACTATTACATAATTTTAGGAGGCATTCATATAAATGTATAACAGAAAATTATACACCTCACAACAGTAATCTCGACAGAAAAACTTTGTTGTTGTGTTTTACCCTACTTTTGAGGCTTCGTACTATCATGTATTTACTACTTTTATTTGTAGAAAAACATTTTTTTAATTTTACACTATATGTTCGTAAGATTTCATAAGAAAATCATGATACGTATATACGGTAAGATATCACAAACCATAAAAGAATTTCTCTCTCTCTCTCTCATTGTCACTCTGTCATATTGAGTTTTCTCTATTTATATCTGATTTAAAATTTATTTAATTGTATTAAATTTTACTTCTGGTCAAAGTATTTGCATATTAAACTTCTGATCAATTTGTTTAATTTTTACAAAATTTAAAATTTTAATTTCTTTTACTTATCACATTTGATACATCTACATGAATATACTTGTAAATTTTAGTTTTGTAAGTATTTTTTCGTTCAATGTTTTCGGTGGGGGGGTTGTTTATAACCCACTTCTTTGTAGTTCCCTCGATTTTAATAACACTTAATTATTTTTATTTTAATCCCGAATAAACAATTTTATTACAAATACTAGCTGATTACCCGTCTTTGCCCGGAATTTTGTTTTTACTCGTTAGACCAACGAACCCTGTCACTCACCGAAGGAAGGAAGGAAGGAAGCCTCGCAGGTCGAATCTTTGCCTCCGGTGCAAGATACAAGTGCGGGAGCGCGGTTGCACCATTTCATTGAAACGCTTATAAAATCTAAATCATTCGTCCAAACTTTACAATTTAAAGATGATTTTTTTATCTTTGTTAAATTCACAAATCGAAGAACCCATTAAATTAGATAAAGATTGATTTTTTCATTCTAAATTCTTCACTTAAATTGAAGTATTTCTCATAACGTTTTTTCGATATTTTATGTTAACCTTAGTAGACAGACGTGTGCTTCTGGGGACATTTTTGTAGAACTCTTTGAGACAAATAATATTGTCATTCATAGCTGTCACCTATCACTAACCGTCCAGGAGGCAGCGTAAGTGAACATGGCTGACTTTTCCCCCCCATCTCATCGACATTTATCTTCAACTTCATTTTTTACCTTTCTTTTCATACATTAAAAAAATTAAAGTTAGGTTATGTTCATCTTGGACATCTGAACTATCTCCTTGCTAAATTTGATCACGATCGGTTCTGTAGTTTAGTCGTGATCAAATAGTATCAGNTGTTCATCTTGGACATCTGAACTATCTCCTTGCTAAATTTGATCACATCGGCTTTTGCATTACGCATCTATATTGTATTAGTACACGGAGTATTGCGTCATTATAAGAACCTTACTTTTAGAGCGCTTAATACTTGGACTCAAATATGAGCTTCATCACAATTTTATTGACATTCGAAACATTATACCGCGTTCAAAGTATGAATCCACCGATAAGAAAGCACTGAATTGCAAATAGCATCGACACATTATGAATTAGATTGAATAAAATAGAATGAGCGTTAAAAATTAAAAAGCATCAAGATCTAAAAACCACATATTCTGACAAAAAACTTTAACTCGCTAAATTTTTTTAAAATAATTCAATTAATTTCGGATAGCAAATATAATACATCGTACTACCATCGATATATAGATACAAAATTTCTCAGAAGAATTAAAAAGCTGGTCACGCAAATTGTTAAGAAAATCCATACTTCGGCAAGTATTTACTTGCCAACCGATCACTGTCCTATGAAATTAATTGGTTCATTCCACACGACAAAAGCTTTGTCGAAGGCAAATAATTCAACGTAAAAAAATAAAGAATCATTTTGAGTGCGATTATTCTTATCAGCATCCACTGATGTGAAATAGCAGAGTACTTCACAAACAACGAGAGATGTTCGTCGAAAGAAAAGGAGTCTTTCGAATCACAAAATTTTAGTGTCGGTTATTTAATTTAGAATCAAGTTCATAGTCACGACATTCGGTTGCTATCTTATGGGTAAGAAGTGCTTCTTATTGAACGATCTAGATTCATGTTATACGAAGAAATGGGGGGATTAATAATATTTCATCCTTAGTTCTCATTTTTAATTCTGTTCTTTAATATTTTGTAAATTAGCGCGATTTGTATTTTAGGGTTTTTGTAGTTTTTATCACAAAACATTATTTCTCTCCGCAAATACGATTATTGTTTCTTTCGTTACAAAAAATATTTCTCTCGTTTTATGGATTATTTCGCGAAAGAATTATAAATTTTTTTAATTTTTTGGGTTAGCAATTGACAAACCCTTCAAAAGTGTTTAAATAATATTCACTGCCAATAAACGCGAGAGGGAAAGTGTTTTGTTTCTGGTTTGAAAAATAAATCATTCGTTGATTGTTAAATTATAAAAATAACTCTGAAGAGCAAAAAGGACAAAATTTTATTGTTTAATTCACAAGTAAAATTTGTGTATTTTGCTACTCTGCACTAAATGATTCCTTTAGTTAAAACTGTGGAAATCAACAAAATAGATTCTGCTCATTTACTAATAAGAACACTTCAAATAAGATATAACAAATTATTATAAATTAATCATCTTCCAATTTCCATATTAATATGAACTTCTGTTCTTAGGTTTATTAGATTATGTCTTTTGAGCGAGTGATAATTATTTTTGTAATTTATGTAAATGTTTGTAATTTTCGTGTCTTCATAGTTCACATTCTTTTCTGTTCATATATTTTTTTGTGTTTTTGGTGCGCATTTTCAAGTTATACTTTATTGTAACCCTTATATTTAAAGATAATTTTAATTTTTTAATTTGTTACCTAATCCCAAAAATGTACAGTAAAATTATATATTTTATTTATTATTCCATCGATGTGTTACGGTNCGACTGCTCATAATAAATTATGGCAGTTATGATTATTTTTCGTGGTCTACACGTGCACGCAGAAACCGCTCCGCGAAAAGCGTGAGATGGACACCGTCAACGGCGTGATTTTGTGAAATCAATTGTGATTGGCCCTTTCCCCCCAGACCGCCATCTTGGAAGATGGACGAGCGAACAAGCTGGCAGTGTGCGCCCAGGCTCGCGCTCCGAAGCACCCAAGATGAGCGTGCTTCTTAAATTTGCATTTCACATTTCACACGTGAGAACATGCGCTCGTAAAATTCATTCTCGCGGAACGTTTATATTTGTAAATTCTATTATGTTGGATTCAAGGGACCAAGTATCCTTGAGATTATCCTCCTGATTACTGTGTTCATAAAATGTTTTGACTATTTGTTATTCCTACTAAGTACCCTGCGATACTCCTAATTATGGTAACAGTTGTAACCGATGATTTAGTGTTATTATTAAATAGTGTTCATTTGGGTTGATGGTTTCCTTGTTTGTATTCGTAAGTAATCCTGGCTCAAGCTTCACAACCTGGTCCATTCCATCTCTCACAATTATGTAGTTACAGCGTAGCGAAGCGAGTAGACTCAGTAGTGCAATAAATTGGTTTCCGAATTGCCGGACTGATACCTAGAGCACCCCACACCGTAACAAGCATTAAGCTTACAACAGATAATTATTAGAATGATCGAAATCATGTTAGTAAGAGACTTTTCTCGTCCAAAATGTTGAAAGGGATCTCTTCATAGCTTTATCAAAAATACTCAGAGAGAATTTTTTAAGAGAACGACAGTCTATGCGATTCTTATTTTTACTTTCTTACCGCCATAATTTTACAATTGAAAGCCTCTTTATACTAAAGACGTAAGTTGTGGTTGACTGTCGCATGTCTGAACCTTCTCACGAGTACACTACTTGGGTGAGAAGGAGACACTAGAATCTCCCCCACCCCCACCCCTGTGATTCTAACCTTGAAAGGTCAGCTGTACTCAAATATTCCTCGCACACTAGAAGAGCTACAGCAGAACAGAGGAAAGAGCTCGTGTTACACAGTGAAATAAACCGACCACAGCGCTGTAACGTAGTCAACTGCGTTAAATTCCAGCTTTTTCTGGAATGGGCAGTTCTCCTCATTAACACGGGTAATTTCGATGTCGGTCTCATAAATATTTTCCGCGCAAGTTGTATTTTGTTCACCCCGCACATCAGGTGAGTGTGCCACAATTCAACCCAAAACAGGGGGGAAATGAACACACGCAGTTCACGGGTCTATCGCGCATTTTTCACAAATTTCGTCTCGAAATTGCAGTCGACATTCTGTGCTTTCCAAATGGTACAAGTCCCTTATTTGGGAAATTCACAACAACAGAACTTGATCATTCACTTTTATTTATGTTTTGTATACGAATGAAGTAAAGTAAGAGATATTTGAGGGTTGATTTCGAAGAACGAATTTTCCTCTCCGAACAATAAAACTGAAATTAGTTTTTGGAAACGTACGTGAATCCNAATCCCACCACATAAAGTAATAAAAACAAAGTAAATATGTACAAAAAAATGTCAAAATATATTTTTCATTAAATTTATTTTAAAAAATATACCCGGTGTTCGTACTAATATCCATCTTCCTTTTCTTTTTCTTTTTTTAACAAACGAAATGCAGAATATGTTCTTCATTTCTTTCTGTGCAAAGGCTTTGCATTTCGAAAACATCGGCATCCGCTTCCTCCTTGAAGATTGATTTCTTCAGCCAGGGGGCGAGAGGGAGGAGCAGTATACGCAGAATGAAAGCGGTTTCAGAAAAAGAAGAAGCTGAGCTATTCAACTGTATCCGCCTTCGATCCATTCACCTTCGTCAGTAAACAAAAATATTAAGAACACACGCTCTGTATTCCAAATCATGCAACTTGGCGGAAATTAAGCAATATGGCGGCCTACAACGAAATGCCAACTTCTACGAAACTAAGTTTTATCCGAATAAAGATGAAAAATGACTATTTGCTATAAAGAAATACAACAAACAAAGACACAAAGTAATATTCGTTCCACACTTTGCTCGATGCAGAAAGTACAGAAGAACAGCGCCACAAGAGCAAAAGTGAATTGAATCGGTTGCAGAGGTTGGCGATGGATTTAAGTTTCCAGAAAATAGAATGTCCTACCAACGTAACGCGAGACACAGATATCATTCCTCTTGTAGACGATGGCGAAGCGAAAATGTTGGCTACATTGAACCGAAGCTCTGCACCAATGTGAAGCCAATAGGGAAATAATTTATTTTTCAAGAGATCTATGACCACGTTGAGGACAACAAGTTAATTCTCCGAGACGAATCAGCGCAGTGAGATTCCGTTCACGGTTATTGTTGTCGTTGTCTCTTCTTCTTCTAAGTTAATTCTTCACGAAGCAAAGAAAGTCGACTTGGATATTGTATATTTTGTATCAAACATACGCCATTAAATTCTTTAATTAAGAAATATTATGAAGAGAGAAGTCCTTTCTAATTTCTGTCGAGAAAGTAAGTGAGAAGATATCAAATTATCTCTTTTGGATCAACATAGTATATTAAAAAGACGTATAACTTTTGGTGAATATGTGTTTTCATTTTCTGAAAACAAAAAACAGTGGTATATAATGTATGTGCTGTCAACTACGGTGTTGAGGTCGCGTAGCAATAGGAAGTGGGTTAGTAGGTGATGACGTAGGGGTCAATATCGTATATAATCGGGAGGCAGATGAGCCTTGGGGCGGAAGGAACCAGTGACTGAGTGGGACACCCCAGCGACCTCCTCTGTCCATCCGAGAGCCGGAAGCTGCGTGAACCAGCGATTGCTCTTTCGCTTCACGTCATTACGAGCGCGAGAACAGCCCTACGTCACGACCTCTCTTCGGAAGTCGCTCTGCGCACCTCGGCCACTTCGTTCAAATGAATGAACGAGTCGACATGACCCTGGGTTTCGCTGCCACCATAGAAACACTTCTACCAAACCTCCCTCTATTCGTCTCGGCCAACCAACAGCGGGTCACAGCGAGGACGCCGCGACAGCGTTTACCATTCAGCTTTTTACGATGATCAAACTTTTTTTCCGAGAGAAGCCGTGCAATTGCCCCTTATCGCCTTTTTATGCGGAATAGCTATTTCAGCACAGGAGCGCAATAAACAATTCGTACGTATTTTGACAATCCCACTTGCGAGATTTGAACTGAATGGAGACAAATATACACGATGTGAAGAAGTGTTTTATGATGATGTATTTTGGTAAAATGATGTTTCAAAAAGTTTTCTTCCTTGGATTTGAAGAGAATTAATTTGGAGATACATTTGCTTCAATCCACGTCGATCGCAGTGAACTCTTTTCACGAAATATATAAATTATTCGAAGTCCACAAAGGGTCGTGTCTTCAATTATTTGTTTCCAGAATTATCTCTAGTTCGGTAATAAGACGTATTTGTGAAATAGATTTTGGGTTAAACACAAATTTTATCGTTAGGAGTAAAGTGCTGAAATGTACCTCTGCCCCTCTGCCTTAGGGCCCTTGATCGGAATTGATGGGATGGTCCCTTGCTTGCTTCCGGAGACTAAATTAGTTTATTGTCCTCCACGTGGTCATACGCAGTTTGTTCTGTTTTTTTGACAATAAATTTATTATTATTATCATTATTGTAAATAGAATTTTAATGACTTATTGAACGGCGTAACTGACATCAGTGTGTACCGCCTCAGAAACCAGCGTCAGAAGCCAAAGAAGATTCCTTGCTAAACAAATTCGTATTTGTTAATGTTTCAACCACTTTTTCTCTTCGCTCATCCGAAGTGGTATCAGCAGACTTCGATCTGGATCATTCCTTCTCGATTCGTCCGCGTCGACGTCCAAAGAAAAGGGTTTCTGTCTGTTCACTGCTTTCGTCTCCTGAATTTTTCACATCGTATCTCCTCCCCTTCCCTCCCCTCCCCCTTCCACCGCCCTCAGCTGCGTCTCTTAACATCGATTGGCTTTGAGTTGTTCCCCCTTTGAGTCGTGGCTTCCGCCTTCCGAGAGTGGAGGCCTCCTTCCTGTACCGCAACCGAAATTCAAAACGGCCGCTCGACGAAGAGAAAAACACGAAGTGATCCTCCGAACGGTTATACACATCGCAAAACGGCGCCTTGGAAAGCAAACGTGGATGACGGGAATTAGAATCAAAGTGGTTGGTAACATGACGTTAAGTACCGGGTGGTTTTCGTTAAAGTTACCGCGTTTAAACCTGCACAGAACACGTTCTGGCGGATATATTTCTTTGAAACTTGGTTCACACGTTACGTGGACCAAAAGAGAAAGAGAAATTTGTAATAAAAAATAGTTCAAATTCTGACCACCAGGTGAGAAGGTGGAAGATAAAAGAGAAANTTTATTACTCACACATTTGTTTCACTTGCGTCAATCACATGTTGAAACCAAGTGTTGTTATAGCAAAGCGTTAAACAGTGCCTCCAAATGTTTCTCGATCGATTGCAGAAACACGAGTTGTTTCAATTCAGATATAGTCCATTTGTTAGAGAATCTATAAATATGTCTTTTATGTTCCACCTTGAAATTTGAACTATTACTCTTTATTACAAATTACTTTTCCTCTTTTGGTCCATGCGACGTATTTACCAAGTTTCAAAGAAATACTTCCACCAGAACGGGCTCCACGTAGGTCTAAAACGCGGTAACTTAAATCAAAACAACCCGGGTACATTGTGAATGGCGTGACTGCGAGACTTCACTTCCAGTTGAGTTGGCAAATGCCGTGTATTAACCGAATTATTTATGCATCTCACCAAAGCGTATAATACTCGTCATGCTTCTCGCAACGGTTTGTTAGGATGAATAGAACACGACCCGGTTACCCGCATCGCCTTCGCAGGAGGGAAAGAATTCAGTCGTAACGACCCCGACGTCCTTTGAGTGACGATCAACGAATTAGGAACAGTAATGAAAAAGAAAATGCTATATAAAATTAGAAAAGATCATTATAATCATTTGATTTTTACAAACACTTATTTATTTATTTATTTGTAACATGATATTTCGATTGTAATCGACAAATTTATATCATTTCAAAGTGGATAAATTAAATCGTACATTTCTTTATTTTTGGAAAGTACTTTAATATTTGATATGATAATAAAATATTTTCATATTATAATGTATAACGGGTAATTCCAAACACGAATTTCTATGCTCTCCCACCTGACATGTTTCGTCGAATATTAATTTTGATAGCAGAGATGTATTTATAAAACAAAATTGTGGCCCCAACGTTCGATAAAAAATTTCAAGTTAGATGAATTATAACTCGCGGGTCTGCAGTTAGACAGCGCTGCAGTAAACCATTTGAAAAATTTTGTAAATATCCATCAAACTGTATAGATTTGCTTACTGTACAAAACATTTATATTTAAATATTAGAAATAATTTCCCTTCTTGAAAAATTGCGAAAATGCGCATACCTAATGGTGAATATATTATTAATATGAAATACCTAATAAAAATCTCATCATCTGAGTAAATTAGAGACTTTAAAAAGGTTTCTTCCATCGTCAAAGTAGATTGTTCTAGGAAAATCGCTTGCACTAATGATGCCGAGAATTAACAAGTAAGGATTTTCCGCGATAATTAAAAGTTAATTTTATATTTCTCTAATCCTGTCTCTAATCTTGCTGACCAGGCTTCATGGAATAAAAAAGACTTCAAAAGAGTTGCTCCTTTTTTCCTCGTCTTAATTAAAAGACAAGTCGCTAGGATGTAAAACAAAGGAATAAATAGTCAATCGCATTAAAAAAACACATTTTAAAGATTTTTTATTCGAGAAGTTTCTTTCTCTTAATTAAGACGTACACCGTTTACAAATCATATTTACTAGAAATGAAAATCAGTTTTATTATTTTAATTTGAAATTATGCAATTATCCAAATAATTATCCAACAACTTAATCGTTATTAATACGTCGAGTAGTTCATGCAATTAATAAAAAATAAAAAATAATAATTCACAATTATATTCACACACAACACATTTTACTCATTTCAATTAAATTTTTCGATCTTTTGGTCCGACAATCATATTTTCTCTCTTTACATTTTTATTAATTTCTTAAATAATAAAGAAATGAAAATAACGCAGATTATGATTCTCTCAATATCCCTAATTACTCCAACTTTCGACTCTGGGTACAGAAATCCCACATACTGGTAAAAACGAAAAAATTTTAGAATATAATATTTCAAATATTTACGTTTCCTGAAGCTATTGATAAATACTATAAAACTCATCCAAAATGTAGAAATATTTTTTATTTTAATATGATAAATACAAACCCTTAATTGTAACGCAGTTTGTACTGTTTTTTGACAATAAATTTATTATAAATTTTAAAAAAATACCATCCTAGCCCGGGTTTTTCTNCGGATTTATCATACAGGTTCTCTAGGCTTTGTCTAGGGGCGTGTTTATTGTAACAATAAATCGTGAATTTAGTGTTATTTCAATTTTTAAGCACTATACTCAGAATAATCTATAGTTCGATAATAACTTACATGTAATTTTTTGCTTAAAATTACAAACATATTGACATTCTATTAGTATTATAACTCGCAGCTAACTTTTTATCTTATCTAGGAACTTTTGCTGAAATTTTTGAATCCGCCTCTGCCTTAGGGCCCTTGATCGGAATTGATGGGATGGTCCCTTGCTTGCTTCCGGAGAGTAAATTAGTTTATTGTCCTCCACGTGGTCATACGCAGTTTGTACTGTTTTTTGACAATAAATTTATTATTATAATGATAAATTGAACTGGATTATCCGATTAATTAAAAAAACTTAATCGAGGGAATTGCTATATCAATCCCAGTAAATCTATAACCATCTCTCAAATGATAACAAATCATAATACTAGACTTGTAATTCACCTCATTACTATATTGATTCAAAGTAAATCCCGAAAAAATACCTCACAGTTTAGTTTCCTTTGTGCACCATCACTAGTGAAACGTAGTGTAGGATCCAAGGAGAGCGGCGCGGCGTATTTGGGTCAAGTCTCGCAACAGAATTTTAAACCAACTGATTGATCTGAACTTTGGCACGTACATATAAACCCGACGACACAGCAACGTTACCGTCTCTAACTCAAAATTTTTTTAAAAAAGTTTTTGTACTTACGACTTTATTTTGAGATAACCTTCGGTGGATTATTTTAAGACACTGCTGTGTTAATGTTTCAGACAATAATTCATTCTTTATTTTACATTATCACTTCACATTCACATAACTATTTAGAATTTATTTACAAATAAATCGACGCCTCGTGAGTTGATAATTGAATCAATAAGAGAGAACTCATAATAGTACTAATATTGAAATAAAATTTCCTGTAGAACAAATAATGAGGATTTTTAAAATTTGTATTCAATACAACTAATTTTAAGTTTAATAATAAATATTATAAACAAAGAACAGGGGTACCAATACGTGGGACATTGAGTAAAATGATTTGCGAAATAGCAATGAGGAAATTAATAATAATAATAAATTTATTGTCAAAAACAGTACAAACTGCGTATGACCACGTGGAGGACAATAAACTAATTTACTCTCCGGAAGCAAGCGAGGGACGTATTCCATCAATTCCGATCAAGGGCCCTAAGGCACAGGCGGATTCAAAAAAATTCAGCAAAAATTTCTAGATAAGATGAAAAGTTAGCTGCGAGTTATAATACATATATAATGTCAATATGTTTGTAATTTAACGCAAATATGTTTGTAAATTAGAAACTGTATGCTTGGAAAGAGTTGAATACCTGCATTATTGAAAGTATGTAGATGACACGTTCCTTATTGTAAGAGAAACATAAGTTACAAAGTTCTTGAGAACTTTAATTCATTTAATGATAAAATCAAATTTACAATAGAGGTTGAACAAGGCAAAACACTTAACTTCCTAGATACTAAGGTGAATAATGTTGAAGGTGGACTGATAACAGACTGGTATAGGAAACCCTCACCTTCTTGAAGGATGCTAAACTATAAATCTAAACATCCTTATTTTATGAAAACGAATGTAATAAATGGCTTACTACGAAAAACTGATTGATTATTACATGAAATGTTTTTGAAACGAAACATTCAAGAAGGAACATATTTGTAATGAATGATTATCCAATAAATAAATAATAGATAAATTAAGAAATTCAAATGGAAAAGATATATTGAAAGAAATAAAGATATAAGTAATGGAATTGTAATTAATGAAAAGAGTAACAAAAATGTATTGAAGCTAAAAGAGATAATGATATGATTATGATACCATGTGTATATAATATTAATAAAGAGATAATGTATTAAAAGAAATTAATATCACTAGTATGTATCGTGTAGTTAATAAGGTTGTGTTTGTTAAAAGCCAGGGAGATAGGATTGAAGTATTTAATCAGCAAAATGTAATATACTCCATTCCTTGTAATGACTGAGATGTTAGATATAAAGGACAGATGAAGAGGAAATTGAATACAAGGTTGAAGGAAAATGAGAGGAAATACAAGAATATTAATGATGATAAATGTAAGACATTGCAAATATAACAAACATGTTATAAACTTAAAAAATACGAAATGTTAAGAAAAGAAGAAAATTATTTTAAAAGATTGATTTAAGAAACTTGTTATATTAAAATAAACAAAAATTTAAATACCCAATTAGAATGTAACATTTTACAAAACACTATGATAGTGTTTTATATATGGTAAAATAACAAATGAAGTTCTTATTGTAAGGGTTATGTTGCTAATGATTGTGTATTGATAATATATGTTACCCGTACTGTGTGTAACTTAGCCAACATGACTCTCCCTGCGTGTGGGACTCGCCGAATGATTCAACCCTACCCACTAAAAACCCTCCTGATCTACAACACACCAAAACATATCTCACAACATACATCAAATGGAGGGGGGGCTACAATGAGGGGAGCACAGAAAATGAGGGGTAGGACAAAAAATGAGAGGAATGGGGAAAATGAAAGATACCCTAGCCCTAATGGCGTCGGGATCGAAAAGAACAAGAGGTGACCAAGGGAGATCAGGAA
>NNCF01131689.1:66489-80399 GCA_002313205.1 Laupala kohalensis | reverse complement strand
AGGTTATTAGAGCCCTTACTGGGGGGGGGAATGTAGTTTCGCGCCGTAGAGAAGAGTCGTAGTGACTCGTCGCCGAATATCTTGAGCATACACACTAAAGAAACCTCAATGTTGATGGGCAGAACTTCGAACACCTATTGCAAAGCCTGGATCACTTTCTCAGTTTCCGTAATAAAGTGCTTTGCTCATCATATATTAGTACTCTCTCTTCGCGTCATTCCATCTCCTCCTGGTACCTCGAAGCCAAGTAACTTTACTTAGAAAAAAACACTATGTTTATGAGTAGAAGCAGTACATTAGTTAATTGTCCTCATAGGCAATTTGTAATTGCTCTCCTGACATACCCTAGCCCTAATGGCGTCGGGATCGAAAAGAACAATAGGTGACCAAGGAAGGTGAGGAAAGAGAAAGGAAGGAGCCTTACACAAATAAGTGGAAGTAATGCGAGACTCAGCTCGGGACCCCGTGTTCGCCAAACACGTACTTACTAGATGTTAGTACCCTGTGGAGAGGTAGGACAGTAAATTACGTCTTCATTTATTGTCGGTCCGAGCGGCTCGATGTTGGTTCGCATTGTAGTCGATGCTTTCGCTTCGTCGTCGTCCGCAAGGGGAACGATACGTGTTCCTCGCGTAGGCACTTCAATCCATCGCCAACCTCGGACACCACTCCAATTCATTTGCTCTCTGTTCCTTCTTCGTCGAGTGTAGAGAAAGAATATTACCTCAGTCTGTTGCGATATTAACTTGTGTTTTTTTACAGCAAATACTCAGTTTTGTGACTACTATTAATATTTTTTCGGATATTACTTAAATTCTTAGAAGTTGGCAATTCGTATTAGGCGGCCATATTGTATTATTCTTGGTAAAGTAACGCGACTTTGGGTGAATGACTTTGGCTCTATTTCCCCTCCGATTTCTTATGTGGAATTTTGAAACATTATGAAACAACGGATGTTATGTCCCATGTTTTACCCGTGATGCATCATTCCCTATTTGTCAAAATGCTTCCTCTAGCAGAAATGTTTAACTCCTAAAAAACTTCTTCCACGAAAGTGTGGAACAAACTTGATAAAGGGGTCGGGGATAGTCAAGGTCGACATATATCTTCATTTCTTCATCCCACGTGCATCAGCAAAGACCGGAGCCAAAACCTTCAGCACCTCTGCGTCTGCCCCAAACGACCCGAGAGGCGAAGCAAAAAAGATGTCGTAAATACTTCTGCTCGAGAGGTTCTTGGACTATCGTCTCTCGTAATAGACGCCTCACCCGACATCATAAAGTTATTTAGCATTTCCGAGAGTGAAAGAAAATTATTTCGCCCCTGAAAAGACTTCGAAGCAAAAATAAGAAAGTATACATGTGTCTTACAACAGCAATCATTATTAATTTAGTTTTATGTGTACTCAACTTTGGCACGGTTGTGTACATAAATTCTGTAGCCCCATCCTGGCCCGGGTTTTTCTCCGGTTTTCCTTCGGGTAGAGGCGGATTTCTTATACAGGTTTGCTAGGCTTTGTCTAGGGGCGTGTTTATTGTAACAATAAATCGTGAATTTAGTGTTGTTTTTTTCAATTCTTACGATTTTTAAACACTATACTCAGAATAATCTAAAGTTCGATAATAACTTGTACATGTAATTTTTTGCGTAAAATTACAAACATATTGACATTCTATTAGTTTTATAACTCGCAGCTAACTTTTTATCTTATCTAGGAATTTGTGCTTAAATTTTTGAATCCGCCTCTGCCTTAGGAATTGCCCTTGATCGGAATTGATGGAATTGGTCCCTTGCTTGCTTCCGGAGAGTAAATTAGTTTATTGTCCTCCACGTGGTCATACGCAGTTTGTGCTGTTTTTGACAATAAATTTATTATTATTATTATTATTATTATTATTATTATTATTATTACATTTCGTAAGAACAAGTCATGTTGATGCGTCCCATTTACGAGTAGTACACAGGCTTGTGTACCCGTTGTCAGTCCAACTCACGCTAAACCTGGCTCATATACGTACATATAAATAGAGCCAGTGCCCTTATGCACCGGTTGTCCGAAGAGGAAAGCGATGTTTGGTGTCTCTGTCTCTCTTGCGCATGCGCGCGTGTTGACTGCTGCGCTCTGAGAGAGGGCGATACCAAACACTATCTTCATCTGTCTCATGATATCAAAGACGATCCACAGCTAGGGATGTGACAGTCCACGAAAATTTTGTCACTGCTCCAATTGTTCCAGTNNNAAGGCGTGAGTGGAGCGGAGAGGCTCTGCTATTTGTTCCGCGTTTCCAGCTTCGCGTCACAGCGTCGTCAGTGAAAACATTTTACAAGAAATAAACATGACAATGAAATGTCACTTGAATTTCATGAAATGGCAATTTACTTGTTATGATTTTCTCCTGTTAACAGATGAATTATAATAATAAAGATCCATAAAGCCTCAACTAAAAATAAGGACCCGTAGAAATTTAACTACAAATAAGAAATTAAATATTTATTGTTTATCACTATCTACGGTAAAAGCTCCGAAAAACGAATTGTGAAGTTCAACGGAAAGTAAGCAAACAAACTGAAACAAAATTTAAGAAAAAACATTTTGATGGTTATTTAAAACTTTAACGTATATTGGCACTTTCAATATTAACACCTTAACACAACCTGGAAAGCTGCAGAACCTTGTAACAGAATTAGACCGACAGAAGATTTTAATTCTTGCGTTAAAAGAAACCAGATTCACTGATGAAGACACAATGGATTATGGAATCTATCGCATATTCAAAAGCATAACAGAAAAACGTGTAGCGAATGGAGCTCCAATTTTAGGAATGGCTTTTATCATGCACATATTGGCTCAATTATAGAAACAACCCCAATTAGTGAACGATTATTATATCTCCTACTAATATATCCAACAAGAAAGACTTACTAAAAACTGAAGCATTTTGGACAAAACTAGATAAAGTTACATCAAAAATACCCCAAGAGGATACAAAAATTTTATTAGGTGACTTTAACGCGCAAATTGGTAACGAAAAAGGGTATCAAAAAACAGTCGGTAGATATCCAGCACACAAATTCACAGACAAAGACGGTATGAGGCTTGTTGAACTATGCCAACGAAATAATCTTGAAATCATGTTCACTTCCTTAAGGAAACCAGTCAAAAAAATGAAGACTTGGAGGTCACCTATTCAGGAATTTGGAGAATTCCACATAGACCATGTGGCAATATCATACCCAGTACAGAAAGAAATACACAATATTCAGGTTTGTCGTGGGGCAAACATAGATTCAGATGATTATTTGGTACGTGTCAAAATTAAATTCACTCACCGAAAAATACAGCATAAGACAACACATCTACAACATTTTGACATTAAAAGCATAAAAGAAAGTAATGTTAAGGAGGAATTGGAAAACATTCANTCATACCCAGTACAGAAAGAAATACACAATATTCAGGTTCGTCGTGGGGCAAACATAGATTCAGATCATTATTTGGTGCGTGTCAAAACTAAATTCACTCCCCGGAAAATACAGCATAATATGACTCACTTGACCGTCAATCTCTGATGAGTCAATCTCTACTTAAAGAACGAGGAATAGACCCAAAAACTCTGAGTCTAATCAAACAAACACTTACGAATACTGTCTCAAAAGTCAAATTTATGAGTGAAATTTCAGAACCATTCCTGATAAAAACTGGTGTTCGACAGGGTGATGGTTTGTACCCGATACTTTTCAATATTGTCCTTGACAAGGTGATACAGGAATGGGAAAATGAACTAAGGAACTAAAATTACTGGAAACTAATACAGCTTGGACGACCTAAATATGACTTAGCAGTATTAGCAGATAATGAGACCATAGCTGTCAAACAAATAGAAATCCCTCAAGAGTGTGCAGAAAAAGTTGGTCTACAAATTTCGTTTCAAAAAACCGAATTCATTTGCTCAAAACTCAATATAAACCTTAAACACCCAATACGGTAAAGTCAACAGAACTTCACATTTCAAGTACCTCGGCGAAATCATCGAACCTACAGGTGGAGAAAACACAAAACATCGTCTACAGAAACTGAAGAGAGCATACGGAAAAACCCACAATATCTACAACAAAAAATGTCTCTCCATAGGCACCAAAATTAGGCACTACAACACAGTAATTAAACCGGAGGCCCTGTATGCTACTGAAACTCTCACTATTCACATAAAAGGAGATTTAGAAAATGTATTAAAAGAAGAACGAAAACCCATAGGAAAAATTATCGGTCCTGAAAAGACGGAAGAGGTTTTAGATTAAGGTCCAGGAAACACAACTGAAGAACTATCTAACTTAGCGGCAGACATTAGAAAGAGAGGACTAAAATTTTACGGCCATATACATAGACTACCTACCACCAGACTACCTAACAGAATTCTAAAATACACAGAGAAAATTAAGGCCATCCCATGGTTCCAGGAAGTAAAAAATTATTTAGAAAAAGCTCGAATAAAAAGATCTGACATTTTGGACCGAAAACTATACAGAGAGAAGGAAGATACGTTGAAAGTACAGTCGGAAAATGAAATCCCAAAAGGAGCAGGAACTAAACGAACAGAGGAGAGGAAGAAAAATCATAGCGAAATGATGAAGGAAGTGTGGAGACAGAGGAAAATGAACAGTTAGATCATATGGTTTTGGGTGATCCATTCGCAAATGATGATGATGATGATAATAATAAAACGTATTATTGAAGTCATGATAATATTTTTCTCCTATAATACGAGTATACGAGTATTGGCACAAATGGTTTTTATATTTTTTAGTTTTTCTTAATTTTTTTAATTCCCCAATTTCGAGTTATTTCATTTAAGAATTTTATTATACCAATGTAAATCGATAGAACGGGATAGACCCTGTCTCCAAAAACACCTTTCCTTTCCCAGAACGGTGAGAATTTGCGAAGGCGTGAAAGCGACTTATTCTTTTGACTAGGACGAATGTGAATTGTGACAAGGAACGTAATCTCTGTGACGGCGACCGCCGCCTGCAACGGAGAAGATACGACCACAGATCGCCGCTCTCTCTGACTCTGACGAGCAGAAGCGGTACTTGCGAGATCACGTGACGATTCACTGCTCCGCCAATAGCGTCACGTCCCTACCCACAGTAGAGATCGCTGGGTCTACATTACGAGGAAGTGTACGACTTTGCTTCACCATCGAAGTGCGCGCTGCTTCGTTCCCCAGTGTCAACAGTCTCTCTCTCGTGCTTTGTTATGAAGAAGGCAAAAATTAATGATACAGAAAGGTAACTGTTTGCGGAGAGAACACGGCAGACGTGAGTGAAAAATTAATTACGATCATCTTTTCCGAGAAAACAATTTGTATTCTTCATTTATGAAACGCGATTTTAACACGAATGTTCCAGATACTCGTTTCCCAGCAGCGTTCTTTGTACTGTTTTTTACATTATTTTGTGTCGTCTAGAAATCTTGTGTCATAGCACGATGTTTTCTTTACCTCGTCGAATCGTAAAAGTCTATGAACTGTTGTCACTATGGAGTTCTCAATATCATCAGCAACCCTTTAGGCCATGCTTCCTCCTCTATATCTGTTTTATATATTTCCTGGAATTTCTCTTTCTCACTTACATATTTATTCTATTTTCACTTCACTCTGTCCTCTCCGCTCGTCGTAACGGACGNGAATTTCTCTTTCTCACTTACATATTTATTCTATTTTCACTTCACTCTGTCCTCTCCGCTCGTCGTAACGGACGGTTCCCAAAGGTGTGATCTCGTTTTTCTGGAGACGCGTCGCTGATGCTCGTAGACAAAATTCCGAAACGGGATAAAAACACTGTTGATGATTGTACTTAGACATGATTGTAGCGTCATTTGTGCCCATGCAGCATTCCTACACAATAAACGATTGTTACAGAGTCCTGTACCAACCCTTGAAGTTTGTACCATGAATTCACAAAGGGATATAGGGTTATTTCTCACGTATAATTTTCACCAACGGGAAGCTCGAAGAACGAGGATTAGTCGCCGAAAATCGTGTCATTATTGTCAGCTTTCTTCCTGATGACATGGTCCCAAATTCTTCCCACAGACAATTCAGGTTTTTAATAAAAAGAGATTTGAATTATGTGCTATTGAATATCTCTACCATGATCTAAAAGTGATCAACTTTTCTCTGAATATATTTTATCTTGTTTTTGGCAAAATCTCAAATTTCTCAGTAAAATCATCCTTTTTCAGATAGAATAAGACGGGACATCTCATTCACAAAGCATATATGGTGGCGGATTTTGAATAATAATAATAATAATAATAATAATTTATTAGTCAACTAGTGAGCGATGCTCGATGGCAGATAGAAAAGAATACATACATAATAAAATAATACGAAGTTAAAAAACAAATCATCAATATCTATAAAAATATCTCTAAAATACTCACACAAACAGGAAATAAATGCTTAGAAAATTATTACACATGGTTACAACGAGAAAGAAATTAGATTTAAGAAATTAATTATCTACATGGAGCTCATATGTGTGTATATTCACAATCATAAACAAACACATTTTCGCTTACAAACAGTTACAGCAAAAACACTCATACGTACAAACATGCTCAATATACACACATATGTCATTACTCCGCCTATACCCTTAGCGTAATAGTAATTGCTGTAACATTAATAAAAGAAATTAATGATTATAAAAAGTAAAACCAAAACAGGGTTGCTGAGAACAATCATGTACACTTCACTACACATCACTATAACTATATTCACTCTCAGCATATTCTATACTATGTTGCAGGTAAGTTATTCCAGTCTACAGTGGTTCTATTCACAAAAGGAGAATTTACCAATATCCGTTTTCTGTATCCTGCATTTTATTTTAAGCTTGTGGTCGCCGCGACTAATGTAATTCGGTTTGTGAAGCCTAGGGTTCACTGATTTCCATGCAGACTCTCCCACGTAGGCTTTAAAGAGGGCACACAGACGCGCTAACTTCCTTCGATTGGAAAGTGTAAAGTCCCACTCTATATAAATATTACGAGTGTTGTCCGTAACAAAATTCGCGACCTTTCTTTGTATTCGTTCTAATTTATTGATCTGACCCTCCCTATACGGATCCCAGCAAACGGCTCCGTACTCCAGTATAGGTCGAACTAATGAAGAACGTATGCCAAGCTTTTAGATTTCGAGTTCCCTTTTCTAAGTACGCTTCTTACGAAGTTCAGCGCTCTAAAAGCTTTCTGCGTCGTGTATTTAACATGTTCTGTCCAATTTAAGTCACGAGAAATTGTAACACCTTAGTATTTGCAGCATGAAACGTCAGGGATAAACTGATGATTTAATGTATAGTGTTCAGAGTTTAATGTTTAGTTTTTGATCTGGAAAAACATAAATATTTACTTTTAAGAGGTTTTACTTTTGGGGAATATTAACATTATTAAGAATTCGGGGGAAGGGTTCTGTATGACCCGCTCCTCCTCCCCATCCCCAGTAAACGAGTGAGTAATTTTGAAAAAAATCTCGTTTTATTCCAGAAAGGCTGCGTTATCTGATAAAAGTAAATGAAATAAGTTTCACGGGGAATCATTTTCGTTCATTTCTGTCTCAATACGTCGAAAATCGCTATCTCCTGCTTGAAAATGACGATTGACTGAGCTGATTTATTGCCAAAATAAAATAATTCTGGTTTATTAGTCTATCGATACGCCATGAAATACGAGTGTTTCTATTCAGCATATCGTGAGATTTGATTACGACATAAACTCTAGTGAAAGTTGTAGATATTTCATAGCTTTGACCATCAGTACTCCAATTTCCCTGATTTTTCACCTTTGTTTTTTCGTTGGAAAAAAATATCATTTAATCACAACACACTCAACTCTTTTGAAAAAAAGTATGAGAAACGTTTCACCAGCAACACGAGAATTCGTAAGCTCAGAAAAAAAACTTTTAAGTAGATCATACATCTCATAGATCATCAAAGTTGAAACGTGCAAAGAACACATCGTTCGGTCGTTTATCAAAAATGTAAAATGTCGCAGAGGCAGCAAATGCGCTGCGCTGCGGAGCCAAAAGCGAGAAGCGACAATCCGTTGGTTGGTAGGTAGTACACAAGGCCACCGCCGCTGCTGCTCTGTGGTCTGGAAACGGTGAAGGGAGGCGAAAATTGTTATTCCCTTTTATCCCCGGAAACTCAACACTGTTTTATTCTATAAAGATCAAGGATTGATAACGTCAAAAAAAACCTTGTTATGAGAAGATATAACTCTTTGAAAAAAATCGAACATTTAGAAACAAATTTCTATTTTTCAACAGATAATCGAAATTATTTGTAACGCAGCGGATTGTTTTTAAATAGAAACTTACTAAGTTAATATTGCAATACGTTATTAAAAAGAGTTTTCCCATTTCTGACGATTAAAACAATATTACATTTCGTTTCTAAAAAATAGATTCGCAGTAAAAGTTTCGATGAGAATTAATGGATTCATTCGTTGCAAATACTATGAAAAATAAAATGTATATTTATTAAGACAAAATCGGATTAAAATGAGTGTCAGTGTAAATGGAAGATGTATGGCATGTCGGTACCTCGTTTTGCTCCCACCATCTTCAATCTTGTTGACATTTCAAATCGACTGTATATTCTACGTATACTCTAGATAATTATTAAATTCCTTTTATTGGTTTTTATTCTTTTTATTTAAAATAGTTTATTTCTAACTGTACACAACTCGGCACAGAGTCCCTTATATTATCTATATGTAGCCCCATCGTGGTCCGGGTTTTGTCTGGTTCTCCTTCGGTTAGTGGCGGATTTTCCGTTGGTGGGAATGTCATTTAATACTCTTGTTTTACTAATCTCGAATTTGTACTGCACAAATATCTACAATTAATCTTGGAATAATAAACTGATAACAGTTCCTATCTCATTAAATTTCTTCTACAAGGAATAAGTCCGCCACTGCTCTTGGGTCCTTGATCGGAATTGATGGGATGTCCCAAGCTTGTTTTCGGAGAGTAACTTAGTTGGTTATACACAGTTTGATGCTGCATTTTTACCATTAATTTTATTATTATTATTCGTAATCTGAAACAAAAAAATGCTTTAAAAATTTGAAGAATTTTGGACCCTATATCTACTTTTAGCCTCTCTTAGCTTTTTTAATGAAATTATTAATCAACGAGATGTAATATTAACTTTATATTTATAAACAATCGGGCGAAAATAAAGTCATTTCGATTGTCAATAAATAGTAGAAATTTGTTTCTAAATATTGGAATATCTTCTCGTAGCACAACTTTGCGCAGTATCTTTTTGTCACGTAATTAATCTACGAATTTTATGGAACACGCGCAGTATTGGGTTTCAGGGAAAGAAAGGGGATGGTCAGTTTTGGTCAGTTTTGGCCGCTGTTGGCCGTTTCTAGACCACAGTGCTCGGCCGACGCAAAACGCCAACCGTCAAGGCCGACCGCAAAAGCGAAGGTTTGAGGGGGGCGGCGGTTCCTGAAGCTCGCTGCCTCTCGCAACCCCCCACGTCGGCTTTTGCGTCCGTTGAGTGCCTTGTAGCGGTTACGAGGATTTATTGCAAGTCAAGCGGCAGAACAGTTCAACTGTCTCACTCCCACGCGAATGTGAAGAACGTAGGCTACGTACCAAGAAACAGATATTCCCTTTTACATAGATGTAGTTAAATTGCGTTATACTAGATGCGTTTTCCATTTACTGCGCTAGCACCCGACAAATAAGGTATTGCTTCGCACGGGTGTAATAAACTTTTTTTATTAGCAGAGATCTGCTTCGCAAGATTTTTTTAAACAAGTTAATGGAGCATCTTTGCTGCACGCGGAATGCACGGTTCGAGAATAGTCAATGTTAGCCTAAATGTTCCCGAAACTACGATGATTGAATGTTAAAAATACTAATCTTTGTATAAATGTTACGCATAAAACACGAATTGGACGGAGGAAACGACCAGATGCGTTTTTGCCAGAACTAGTGTTGAGTTTTTTCGTGTACTTTAAACGGATGTAATTTCTAGAGTATTTACTGTTCTTAATATGTTATTTCCATGCGTGAGACATTTATAAAAGTGTCTCATTTCCACTGTGTGGTGTTTGTAATACTCGAATTGATGGAAAATTTACATTTCTATGCTTCAGGCAGTCGAGAGTTATAGTGCGCCATACATATATCCAGTGTTATATAGGTAGATAGATAAAAATTGTGGAATAAATTGATTTTTTAGACTTATATTATTGTGTTTTATTAAAATTCCACCTTTTCATAAAAAGGTTAATTTTAAAATCGTTGACATATATCATAGATGTGTATATTTTCCATCAATCTGACTATTACAAATGGCAGATGGGTCGAAAAAACTTCGGGTTTTGTGCGCAACATATTACAACTGCAAATATTACATGTTCGTCATTATTTAATCGGATTATCGAAACGAAATCCATTACCTTAATTATTCTCTTTTGGAAAGGACTAATTCCAGGTACAACTCTTGCTCTTCATCTGAGGACCTTTCAGACGAAGAAAGTATTTGCAATAAACTCATAGCATCCATCACAGAGTAACCTAACCTCAACAATGCCCAGTGCAGTCCCTCCACTGAGAGAATTGTCGGAGCAAGTCCGGTTGCACTCAGTGCGTGGAGTGCGCACCTCGACAGACATATGGTTCAACCATATCCCCGCACGACAGGTGCAATGTCTCTGTCAAATGGAACAACATTTCTGCACTCGGGGTGCACCAGTGCACACTCAAAACAAGCAAATTGAAGACGTCACAGGAAACAATAGAAGTAATGGCATCCATCTCTTCGAAGAGTAAAAAACGGATTTACAAAAATGTTTCAACCAAAATCATTCGTTTTTGTGTTGCGTGAAAACTGTATTCTCGATTTTAATGAGCATAATTTAAGTAGGATTCGACATTCGAAGCAGCAGATCACTATTTTAGTTGTATTAAAACAGGAATGGCTTATGAAGATTATTTAATTTATATTCTTATGACAACCCCACCTTTTTCGCATACGTGCATCATAATTTGGCTGAGTTCGTCTATAGTACAGTAATTATATCTTTCACTAATAATAAAAGAGAAAAGTTAAGAACCAACTGAAATGTTTTTCCTCTCGCAATATTTCTCTGTCTTCCCAAAGAATATGATCGTTGCGATTTTGTAATTTAAATTTAAATACAGATTATATTATTCGTAAGGATTATGAAAACAATCAATAGAAGCATTCCTAAATGATTAGTTCATTCAAAATTAAAAACTACCGCGCTAGAACAATGAGGTTAGAGTTTCAATTCGTGGCAAAGGAAAAGACGTTGCAGAGAAGAATCGATTTTCGGTTCCCCTCGGTTACTCTGCGGTTGTATCTTAATCTGCGGAATCAGTAACGAAGTCGGAAAGACGGTTGTTAGCTAAATGCGATTCCCCACAGAACAAAGACATTTAAAATGAGATTCAAGGTAATAGCGAACAAGGACCAATCAATTGTTAAGTGCGTAGGACTACTATCGGATTGTTTGTTTTAGATCCCCGATTTATTAGATATATTAAAAGGATAAATAAAACCATATTTAGATATATTAATTTTTTTAAACCTGAAATGTTTCAAAAACCGTGATATTTTTACGGTTTTTGCTGATACGCCGACTTCATTATTTTTTATAAAATACACTAAGAGTGACAAAAGTATTTTTTATTCAGCGAATAATCACTGTTGTGTTTGTGACAACATTTATTAATTTCAAGTTTCTTCATTCAAAACGTAATGAGTTATTGTTTCGAAAACTGTGCTAAAAACAACCAGACACAATTTATACTAAGGAATAAAACTTATACAATTTTGCACTCAGATAACTGTAGCCTTGAGAACATTACAAATGAAATAAAGCTATTAATGTAACCTTTAGCAAATGATAAATCAAACCGTATTTTCAATAAGCAACCAGGGATGGATTCCAATGCACTGACGGGTAGAGAGAGCTTTGTCATCTCTGGAGTCCACTCTGGCATCGGCAACAATCACTTTGATGCAACGCGGAATCTTCTTTCGAAGATGTTGGATATTTTTTACCGTTAACTAAAAGCAACTTGTACATTATGTTTCAACTCTGCAATCCGAGTGAAACTCAGTCATACATATGTTTATTTGCTGCAGATGTTACTAGACAATTCTTAGGTTATGTCTCACCTTATATTTATGTAGAATAATTTTCGGTTATCGTATTTACCTGTCTAGTCAAAGATTTGCTTCAAATCGAGGAAGTAACAAATTACCTTTGCACTCTTTAACCATTCTGTGAATGACTCGCACAGATACTATTAGTTTTTAAATAAAAAGCGTCTTCATTAAAACGTGGTGAGTCATTAGAAGACAACCAAGGTGACCCACGGTCGCGTCGTCGTCCATTTTATTTACCTCGACCTGGTAGACCGTACTTCCATTACGAGTCATGACTTCATCTTTATCTCATTGCGTCGTATCTCTTAATTTTAATCCTCTTTTCTGAAATCTTCATTTTCATTCGAGTAGAAAATTCTCCCTTCGTCACCACAACTACTGTGAAGTGTATCCAACTAAATAATATTCACTAATAATAATAATAATAATGAAAATAAAACGACCCAAAGCATTCGACAGCAGACGTTGTGTATTTGAAAAGAGAAACACAAAGTTTTGACCTCAGTGGAGGTTCATCGGATGTTCCACACAAAAAAATAACCCGCAACTGAGTTCAAAAAAGTTATGTTGAAATTTGTGTTGTATTATATTCAAATACGCTGTCTGCTGGATATATCATTATTCCCTAGTTTCAAAAAGAGCCAACGTGATGAATTTGATAATTTAATTTTCCATCTCACGTAGAGTACTGCGTTCGAACCATTTCTCAACATATAAACAAAAAAATGTTTTGATAAAAAACTAGTTGGATAAACAAGTTGTGTTTCTTTGCCTCGAAGGGAAATGTGACGTAAGAAACCATGCAATTTGTTTATTAGTTTATTTATTGTACATCAGTCGCAGTACATAACCTTATTCTCCGCAACGTGGCCATAGGTAGTTTGTAACAGCTCTCTTGACAATAAATTATTTATATTTATTTATTGTCAGTCTAACTGGCTTGATGTTGGTACACAGCTTGTAGTTCATGTAGCCAACGCTTTTACTTCGCCATCGTCCATAAGAGTAATGATATTTGTACCTGGCGTTATGTTGGCAGGACATTCGAATTTCTGAAAACTTAAATCTATTGCCAACCTCAGAGCCCAAATTCAATTCGCGTGATATTGTGTCTGTTCTGCGTCGAACGAATGAAACTTTGCGTCGTAGTTTGTTGTCTTATATAAATTGTATTTCTTTACAGCAAATATTCTGTTTCGTGAGTACTATAAATAGTTATTCGGATATTACTTGAATTCTGAGATGTTGGCGGTTCGTGTTACGTACTCACATTGCAAAGAGACACGACGTGGACCTTCGCTTTTCAATTTCCACATTCTAGTAATTGAGTAGAGCGGCAAAAGAGACTAGAAAACCTCAGAAGCAGAAGAAGAATGAAGTATTATAATAATAATAATATTATTATTATTATTATTATTATTGTCAAAAAACAGTACAAACTGCGTATGACCACGTGGAGGACAATAAACTAATTTATTCTCCGGAAGCAAGCAAGAGACGTATTCCATCAATTCCGATCAAGGGCAATTCCTAAGGCAGAGGCGGATTCAAAAATTTCATCAAAAGTTCCTAGATAAGATAAAAAGTTAGCTACGAGTTATAATACCTATATAATGTCAATATATTTGTAATTTAACGCAAAAATGTTTGTAAATTTACATGTACAAGTTATTATCGAACTATAG
>NNCF01131689.1:42305-56932 GCA_002313205.1 Laupala kohalensis | reverse complement strand
AGTGTTTAAAAATCATAAGAGTTGAAAAAACACTAAATTCACAATTTATTGTTACAATACACACGCCCCTAGACAAAGCCTAGAGAACCTGTATAAGAAATCCGCCTCTACCCGAAGGAAAAACGGAGAAAAACCCGGGCCAGGATGGGGCTACAGAATTTATGCACACAACCGTGCCAAAGTTAAGTACGCACAAAACTAAATTAATATGAGCCATAAGACAACACAATCATGGAAGAAAATAGTTTTTGAAATTGTTATAAGTTATTTAAAAAGTGCTACATAACTTTTAAGAGTTAGATAATTCGCGGTTGGACATATACAAGTTTCGAAAAGAATTTTCGTCTGACTAGTTCCTGCAAAGGATGATTGATCTTTTTGTTTCTGATCTAAATGATGTTGAAATGTAAGGCAGAGCTACATATTTCATCAAGTTTTTGCAATGGGTCAATAATTATAGCTTTTAATACACGGTCGTCACTACCAGCGATGTGAAGATTCTTATTCTCCAGTTGGCAGCATGTTTATCGATGTAGAAATATATTNGGCAGCATGTTATATTAACAACCGAGTATAGTGTACAATGAAGTTTGTGTTTTTTAATTCTAAAGAGTAAATCTTGATCGTCGACGGAATATCTTTTAAAAAACAAAGCGGTTTGGACATAAATGTGACAATTCCTGGATGACGCATTGCAGAATGAACTAAAATAATTCTTAAAAACGAGATTCCTCGTTCTCTTTAAATCTATTGTTTATAACTTTCACTCTGTCTTATTCGTAAAAAATGAAAATAATTTCATATTTATGTCCACAAAATTTCTCTAAAATTAGTGACTGGGACGTTCACAGCCTGATTCGTGTCGTTTTAGGGCAACTCCCGCTTCGCATATTGAGAGTTGAAAATTGCTTTGATAGCGAAAACTGCGTTGGTTGTGACTTGGAGGGAAATTGAGGTTTAAAACATATTTGCGTTAAATTACAAACGTATTGACATTCTATTAGAATTATAACTCGCAGCTAACTTTTTATCTTATCTAGGAACTTTTGCTGAAATTTTTGAATCCGCCTCTGCCTTAGGAATTGCCCTTGATCAGAATTGATGCAATACGTCCCTTGTTTGCTTCCGGAGAGTAAATTAGTTTATTGTCCTCCACGTGGTCATACGCAGTTTGTACTGTTTTTTGACAATAAATTTATTATTAAATTTATTATTAAAAGTTTTCTTCGTGGCATATAACTCGAATTGATAAGGGACTACTTACAATAATATAACAATATTGTATCTTATTTTCTGAAAATTAATTATCTTTCAACAAAAACATCCCATTCGGATCAAAGGATTTCAGGCAAGAATGTTTCGAGTTCTTGATCCCTACACTTTGTTGTGTAATCCAACAAAATACGAAAGTACAGTGCTTTAAAAATAAGTTCCTGAGATATTACTCCAATTGCCTGTTCACGAAACATATTGTAAGTGATATATCAGGGTATGAATGCTTCGATTGATTTCTTAAATACTGTGAAAAATTTATAGTAATTTGTAAAGGACATTTTTTGTGTATGTGTAGTTTGGTGGAAGACTCGTCACCACTAAAGGTATTTTATTGGGGTATTTCTCTTTATTTATCGTGCTCAATACGTTTTTTAGCAAGAATCTTAACACAACCGGATTAAGTCCCATAAAATAGAACACAGCAAACAGGGATCTAATGACCGAAATGTCGGCGAGCCCTCAAGCCATAATAATAATAATAATAATAATAATATCAGAAGAATACATGGGCCAATTAAAAATAGTGATGGCACCTGGAGGATAAGGTACAATGAAGAATATTTAACCTCATTAAGTTTAAAACCATCGTGAACCACATCAAAGCTATGAGACTGAGCTGGCTAGGAACAATTCTTCGCTTATGGAACAAGGAGTGTGTTTATATATTACCTATAGTCCTGTCTACCACTGGAGTCATCCCTCACAGTCTGCAACTGAACATCAATCGGTTTCTTCTTCCAAAAAGAATGTTTCTAACTTTACAAAAAGCAGCCATCCTTAACACTTGTAGAGTAGTCAGAAGATTTTAAAACTGTGACGCTGGTTGAGGTGAGGATGCTTGGTGTACGCCAAACTTCACCTGAATCCAACTACAAGTTGTGCAAATAATTCATGAAGATAAATAATAATAATAATAATAATAATAATTCTAAAAGACTCCACTGCAAGTAAGAGCAAAAGCCGCCAATGCCATCTGCTGGAGGAAACTGTCCAACATATCACTGCAGGACGCCAAAGTTTTGCTCAGACGGAGTACTTGCGCCCGCACAACTTGGTGGCAAAAATCATTCATAAAAAAACTGTGGATAAAAACAAACTTACTCAAGGAGGTAAAATCAACCAGAGACAGTGTAAGAAAACAAAATCCATAAATTATATTTTGATCGAACCATCCTCCAGATATAACGTTCGTTGACCGAAGTAGTAAGACCACATTCCTCATAGGCATCGCAGTGTCATACACGAATAATGTACATAAGACAATTTCATAATACGTCCCCCTCTCTCGGGAATCTGGGAGATGAAACAAGTCCATATAGTCCCAATAGTAATCTCTGCAACGGGATTAATTCCAAACTATACATTTCTGTTTAAAAATATTATATTTACCCAAGCACAATTACACACCTCTGCAGAAAGCCATCATTATTGCAACATCCCACGTAGTACGTAAGTTTTTATCTCCAAGAAATTGAAAGGGAAAAAATGGACACTTGGCCACAACGTTTTATCAATCAGTGTTTGCCGAGAAAACAAAATGAAACTACAAAACAATAATAATAATAATACTAAAACACAAGAAAGAGAAATAATGAACCGAGGTCTCATCGCTTTAAGGTGTCTTAACTCCGATGTGCGCCTGAAGGGGGCAACTCGCACCGACACTAATACATCTCTTTGCTGAGAGAAATATCATTCGTGAGAAATATCTCCATCCTCCTGATGCGAATGCGTCACTTCGCCTTTATTCTTTACTGAGATTGGAGGATTTAATTAATACATCATTAAAAATACTGAAGACTCGAGGCTTCTTGCTGTTTGAGTATGGCGCATACTGAGAAAAACACTGATACGGAGAAATTAGTTTTGTTAATTAGAGCGACATTTCATTCGTTTCGTTTGGAAATGCAAAAAAAAAAAAAAAATGAAGCTCCTCCTCAATGCGGACTTTTCCTTTTCAGAAGAAAAACTTAACTTAAAGGCGATGTTTTCTTGTGATGCAGCTTCAACGTTTGGAAAAGAATGAAAAAACACCAGATGTGCAATCACTGGTTCATTATGTATTGGTTTACCACTAAGCTAAAGGCAATAATTCTCTATTTTGACCTGAGCTTATTATTGGGTTCATACTTGTATGCCTTCGTTGTCCCTCAACCGTCATTAGACCGGAAAATACCATTGACTGAGAGATGGTCTCGCATATCTGCAACTAAGAGACACTTCCACGCTTCACACTAGTTTTATAAAGAAAGAAAGAGAGAAAGAAAGAAAGAAAGAAAGAAAGAAAGAAAGAAAGAAAGAAAGAAAGAGAGAAAGAAAGAAAGAGAGAAAGAAAGAGAGAAATAAATAAATAAATATTTATTTATTTGTGGTTGAGTGTGTGATGCGGTGGAAAGTTTGTTCTAATTTAAGTGTCGATTTAAACCACCCGTTTATATTCCTAAACAGTGACGATATCTTGAAAAGTTCGTGATATCCAGAAAAAAGTCGAAAAAAAAAACCATTTCATTTTACGTCATCCCTTTAAAATCGAAATTTCCCAAAATGCTTTGTAGGGGACTTTCCACAAAACTTGAGCAACATCCCGTCTAAATTTCACGTCCTTATCTCTTTTTATATTTTTTCTCTTCTGTTTTGAGGAATTTGCTGATACGTTCAGGAAAACGATTCAATCGTTCATGAAATGTAGAGGAAAGAAAAAGTGAACATTCAAAAACTCACATTTTATCATATTTCATCCTTTTAAAATTAGAATTTCAAAAACTATTTTCTTAGTAGATCGTTACGGCTCAAACGACTCCTACTCTCCAAATACTTTCCTTGTTTATGCTCTGTATTGATGATTATTCATCTGTCAGGACAACACCACATACAATGATGGAATGCGTCCCTTGCTTGCTTCCGGAGAGTGAATTAGTTTATTATACCCCCATTTGGCTCCAAGGAAATACGATTAATCGACCCTTATATCGGTATTTTTACGTTATTCTTACGTTTCACTCTTTCCGCCCCCAGCTCTCAGAATACAGTGCTCCTACGTGATGTCATCTTGAACATAACGGCATTGGTTGTTGAAACATCTCGTACACCCTAAAAATATGTATCTGATGCATTTTTATTTTTCTAATATTTCAATCTTGGTTTTCAATTATTTTTATCCATAAACCCATTTCCACCACCCCATCCACCCACCCAAGGGTTGTTAGTGGTGGGTTTATTTCGTGAGAGCTTAGTTCAGACTTACAGGATATCGACTCAGCGACGCCGAAAATTATGAACCCGTCGCTGGTATCCATCGTGATCGAACCTCTGTTTTTCAATAATTATTGCAAAGAGCAGTTTTTTTATTTTTTTTTAAAATGTAGTCCTTGTGAGAACAGAAACAAAAAATATAGCATTGCGCGCGCTGAACGTGAATTAGTCGGTGAGATACGTTTAATTATTTACCCCCGCGGATCATTCTTTCTCTAATTTCCCAAAAAAAGACCGCCCTCGACCGAATGAGGTGAAAATGATTTGAAACGTTTGTAGCGGTGCGAAAGAAACATTTTGAAAGTTAGTTTTTCAGGAAAATGTAAGAATTGTGTGCACTTCGTACAAATGAATTCAATAAACTATTGATGAACAAGTATGTATCGCATAAAAGGGTAGATTTGCGTTCATATCGTTCCATTTCAAAACCAAAACCGCCTAGTAGGCTTCTATATATGATTCGAAGGTTATTTTTGACCCCACAAAGATGCAAAAAAATCGGAATGAGGTATCCACAAATACGCTTCTATTCCCGAAGCATTCAAAGTCAAATCTTAAGTTTGGTTTCGAAGCGCCGATTTGTTCTTGAGTTACGGGATAAACAAAATTCTCCACACATTGGACGTCATCAGCGAAACTTGAAAGTAGCCAATTCTAGAGATCTGAAGAGATCGCCACCGATTATTACACTTTCCTTGAGATTATTACTCTCTCTATATTGGAAAGTAAAAAGGGTATCTTTTTCGGTAATTAACAATTTAATTAGGTGTAATTCAATCGCGCAAATTTCTAATTCTAACACCTTAAAGTCTGTCATATTAGATAAATAGAGAGGAAGCAAAATTTTTGTGTGGGGAGATATATGATCTACTGTTGCATCGCTCAAAAGATTTATCTCCCTGAAGAAAATAGAAATATCCACGACATGTTCTCTCAGTAGTTTACATCTCAAAATTCTCTTCTTCCTCTTCTTCCGGAGGAAGCGCTCGTCCTTCCTTGTGGATTGGGAGGAGGCTTCGAATCTTTAACTCACTTTGCGACGAGCGTCCTTCCGTCTTAAATCGATTTTTGTGGAGTTTGCGGGAAAAACTTTCAAAAAAACACGCAGAAGCAACTTTCAATTTTCACACATTTGCCGCCACGCTACCAATAAACGCGGGGAAAAACCGAACTGACACAAAACACCAAACTTACTCTAGACGTTTCCACGCGTCGTTGAATTTCTATATTTCTCTAAACACTAACTTTTTCCTCGCGTGGATTTTGTTCATCTAACGTAACTTTATTTATTCTCCACATAAAAACGGGAAAGTGTGTCTGTCTGTCTGCTCTGCTCAGCGATCACGATTCAACGGATTCAACGGTGAAATGAGGCGACGAGATAGTTCAGATGCCAAGAGCTAAAGACATGGGCTATTTTTTATTTTCTAAATGTGAGATAAAGAGAGACTGAAATGGTTTTGACAATAAGTGTAGACAATAAATCGGGATAGAAGTGAGTTATATTACTAGTTTATTGTCCTGGAGACGTGTTCATACGCAGTTTTGTAACTGCTTTCTTGACAATACATTTTATTATTATTATTATTATTATTATTACCATTTAACTGTGAAGGGAATTAGTTCTACAAAACAGTCCGCGACACATGAGTCTATCTATCAAACTTAACATAAATTATAAAATACTTCAATATAAGAGTGACATTTAAGAAGGAAAAAATCAATCGTCATTACATTTAATGCATTATTTGTGGATTTAACATCGTCATTACATTTTGTGGATTTAACAAAGATGAAAGCGTGTTTAAATCGTAAAATTTTGACGAATAGTTTTGATTTTACGAGATTTTTAATAAAATGGTGCAGCTGCGTCGTATCTCGGAAGCGAAAAGTCGATCGAAGTGGTTGAACGCATAATCAAGTTTTGTATTACATTTGTATTATTATGAATTTGAAAAATTAGGATGCAGACATTTTAAAATGCCACTACATAAAAGTATTTCGATCTTAAAATATAGATAGATTTTATTTTTTCCTCATTAAAAGAAGATAAGTCTAAGAAAAATCCCAGGGGTCATCAGTTAGTGTATTCCACATATAGATCCATTCCTTGTGCAATGAATCTCCGCTGTCAGACCTAATGTTTAAAGTGTTGGATGAGGAAAAATGGATAATGTTGTTCAGAAAAAACGTGATACATTCCAGTAGAAAACCATTATGATATGAAAAAATATTGAAAATAATTTTACACAATAAAGAAATACATGCTGTTTAATTTTTCTATCTTAAAAAATTTAATAAATCAGTGGACGAGAATCGAACTATCGTGTTCCAAACAATTAAATATAAAAACCAACATTTTATCAACCCCCCCCCTCGAGTGCTGACCATGCATTGCATCTATGTGTATTATCAATAAATTTAAATTCGATCAGAATAAACAGACTATTTCCTTCTCAAAATATCAATGTAAGTTACAAATTTAGAAAACAAAATTTAGCAAAATATGTATTCATACACCTGATGATGATGATTTTTGTTTCTTATTTTCAAAATTTGTTATTTAAATTGAAATTTTTGGACGCAGTATTCTGTTTATTTTCGTCGAATTTAAATTAATTTTGAGTAGAAAAAGCGGCCCCCGCACACTAAGCGGACGTTGGACGGCCGTTGGCTGTCTCTTACACAAAGAGCCAAAATACAAAGAAGCCAACCCGCTCTCCGCGAGACAGAGACGACAGAAGTTCGTCCCTGAAAACGTAAGGAATCGAAGAAAGACCACATGGAACCCACGACTTCCACGGCTTATTCACTCACTACATTATCTTCACGAAACAATTTTAATATATGACTGCAGCATTAGTTCGTTGTTAAACTCTTTTCGAAAATTCAAAGCAATTAAGACAATTCAGCGAAGATTTCTGATCGCTTTAGTTGGTTTGTGTATGTGTGTCTGTGTGTAGCTTAGTGCTATTGAAACTTTTTCTACATGGGGCGATACCAGATAGCGGTAGGGGCTATTGTTAGATGATGGGTTCGTTAGTTGGGCTTAGCGACCCACGTGATGTTAGTGGGAGTAGTTAGTAATAGAGGATAGAAGGAGGAGGGTTCATTTTTCAATAGTTACAGCTATATATGAATTACGAAATTGAAGTGAAAAGTTAACAATTTTTTTTTTCTGGCCCTGTCGGGAATTTGACTCGGAGTGAATTGAATTTGCTTCAGTTGAATGTCAAACGGTAACTCTTACTTCACAAAACTAATCACTGGACTCTAGTTATTTTCCAATTTCCAATTTCGGAACCTCCAACAATTACACCCATTAATGATGATTAAGTCATAAAAAGATGCTTGGAACAATTCCACGGTAACGATTAAGAACATCTAGGCAATCCTACTTTGGTAAAAATTATGGATATCATCATACAATGGCCAAATACTCGTAGCTTCGATCCCATAACTTATGGATTTTTTGTTCTCATATTCAAAGGATATCCAAGAAATGCGAAGAGTGAATTTCAACATTTTGAGTTCTTCTCTGTTATGAAAGAAATGACAATGAAAGGATCCGCGAAGCTTCAAGCGTTTTCAAGAGATCACTTCCTTTTCATCGCTTGCAGTTCGGTTGATTCGACTTCTCATTCCTCTATTCGCTGCGAACACGCCGAGTGAGCGCCCAACGAGCACGAAAGAATTCTTCGAACCAGGGAGGGTGCTACGCGAATACGACTTTTATTCGTGACCCGGGTTTTTATTCAGTTTTCATTGGATTTTATACACAAGACGCTCTCTAGACTCTTGAGGCATAAGGGTGGCAGCGGTCTATTTGTAAATAGTTCATCTCCAATTTACAGATATTTCAATAGTTACGATTTATAAACAATATACATTCCCAATAATCTACATTTTGATGATAATAATACAAAGTACTTGTTGTTTCGAAATGATCGTGCAGGTAGCGGATTGAAAGCACCTGAAGCGATCAGTCAACTCTGCGCAAGCGTAGTTATGCAAAATGAACATTCCCGCCTTAAAGATATAGTATATTCTAGTATATTCTTCAGTAACCGGCTGGAGGCCGTTGTGTAAACAGCGAATTTATCCAAGCGGTTACTCCCTCGCAAAAGGGTAGTTTAAACTTACGTCACCACGGCGCGCCAGTCACCGGTCAAGGTTATTCGTTCTCGAAGGAAATATTTCAGAATTCCTTTCACAGAGGGCGCAGGTATCGCCCTTCGTCGAAGGACGATGGCATTCATTTGTTTCGAGGCTGTTTATTTTTTTTACGAGAAACGAGAAGAAGACTGAAAAATACGTATTGTATCTCATAAAATTCGTTTTATGCTCATTTTTTCATATTCAACATTTTTTTTAAAATTCACATTGTAAATAGTGTGAATTATTTCTTAATTTCAACTTATTATTGGCATAGCAATAAAAAATTCCGACAATGAAATCTTATTTTTTATAAGCTCCAATGAGATTAATTCTGCTTCAACAATAGGTGTTTTTTATTTGAAGTGATATTCTTGATATTCATTCTTGTTAAAAACCTGCTGCAGGTTAGCAGAGGTGGACGCTGTCTTCTTGCAGATATTTTGTGTTTTGTGTTAAACACTTGTAAACTTTTGTGTGTGTGTGCTTTATTATGTACAAATTTGTTGGTAATCTGTTAATATTCTAAAACGTATAAACAATAACCTTCATATTGTATGTAATACGACTTCTACAATTTTGCGAGAATTATGAGGCGAGCTAAGTCTCCTCGTAGGAGAAGAAGTGTTCAGGTAGCGAGATCCGTCTTCCAAGTCCAATAAAGGAAGAATTTGTTGCCTCTCGAGTGACAGGGACAACACACAAGTCTCCTTCTGTTCTGTAGGGCAAATCGAAAATCTCATGCTTCGTCGTGCGAAATACCCACCGCTGGCGGAGGTGGTAGTTTTGTCGCTCATTATCAAGTCAACCCGGGTTCGATTCTCGATGGGGCCAGAAAATTTGTAGCTTATTCACAATAATGTCCTTCAGTTCATAGAGCTGTCACTACTGAAAAGCAAACCTTCCTCCCTCTATCCAGCTCCTCCGAGTATCAATAACACTAACTATTTCTAACTACTTCTAGTAACCCCTCCACGTTGGTCAAGTTGTTGGTAAACTTAGCTAAGCGGCCCACCTACTATCAATAGCTCCTATCACCCAACTCCTACCTCCTATCGCTCCATGTGGATAAGCTTCAATAATACGAAGCTACATTTCCTCCCATTTACAAATACAACAACAATATGTTGTCAAATTCACATGTTTGGAAAGGACAACAGTCGGTTGCAGCTCTCGTTACCTTTGGAAATCAGGTGACCAACGGTCGCCGAATCTTCTTTACAGTGTATTCGATAATATCCGTCCTGCTTATACTATTCACACGATGTAAAACTGATTGCGTCATTGAGTTACATATTACATTCTTTAAAATTCCTAATTGTTTGTTCTTATATTATAAGTTTCTTAAGAACATTTCAAGCTCTAAATTTTTTTGTAAATCACTTTGGGGTTCACTTAACACGAATTTAAATGTGTGACTCCTTGAGTTATACCGTGAGTTTATGATATACTTTTATTTTATCATATTACAAGACTCACTTCTGGTGTTGATGTACCAGGAAATGTTTCAAAACCAAATTCATGAACGTCTGTTTTTGAAAAACAATTCGTATGTGCGAGTACTTGTTCCGTGACACATTCACTCGCTCTCAAACGTTTAAAGACGCGATAAATTCCTAAAGGTCTGCCGCCTATTTAAAATACGCATTTCCTACATGTACTGTCAATAATTTAAATTTAATCATAGAATCATTTATTTTTAAGTAAGTATCAAACATAAAATTGAACCAATTATTTTTGTTTTAAAATGTCAGTATAAAATCACTGTTCGATCGAGTCTTGTATGGTTTTTAGACAACAAATATTACTACACTGTAATCACAATATTGTACACAATCGTGATGTTATTAAGTAAAGATATACAAATATGAATGAAACAACGATTAGTGAATCAAGTGCAATTTTCAGATATTCATTAATGAAGAAAACCAATAGTGAAAAGTAAATTTACGATTCAAGCTGCAGTGATGTGAAGGTTTCATCCATTTTCTCTAACTTGTACAGTGCTGCTGCCTAGCGGAGTCCCAGAGTACTGTCAAGTTGTCTCGTCCTCGACGCTAGAGTTCGCGCTCTGCCTCTGCACAGAAGGAACGAGGCGGACGTTTCGAAAGAGTTTCCTGTTTGTAGCTGTTACGGCGACAACCCCGCTTCCGTCCGAGGGCTCTCGGCTCCCCTCTCACCCTCCAATCAATTAATTCTCGCATCGTCAGAGGCGTAATCATCGGACCCATTTCCCAGAAAATCGTAATTCGAAAAGAACTTTTATATTCGGGAAATCCGTGTGAAATTGGATATTCATTTGGAACGAGAGATTTCTAACGGTATGTTTTAACAAGTATTCACACAGAGTTAGTCCCTCTGTACAATTTCTTTTTATCGGAATAAGGTGTTAAAAAAGTTTATTATTTTTTGCTGTGTAATACTTCATAGGGTATTATATTATACAAGAGTTAAGTTCTGCTAACTCGCCAGAGGTACTTGAAGAATAAAACTCGAAGACCACTTGAACACGAATTTATGCCACATATGTACAGTAAGATTCCCTTCCCTCTAGGAGTCAGGACTCGAAGTGTCGTCTGCTACAAAGTCTTGGAGTATTTATACAAATTACGAAGGTTTCTCTAAATATCTTTGTTCACATTAGTTCTCACATCTTACTTTCTAAAATTTACAATAACCAGAGAAATTAGAACAAAATGTTTTTAATGTAATGCATCGAAGTAGTTCGAAGCAGGATATACTTGTAAGTGTTGTTCACTCTGAAAAGTGGACGCTTCAGGAAGCGAACGTCCTGGTCGTCGCCGCTGCTGCAAAGAGCAGTCGGTGTCTCGACGCTGGAGAGCGGATGGGACTGAAATTGCTATTTCATGCTTCTTACTCTCGCCTAAGGGGCGGCGGGCTATCCAAATAATTAATGTCGAATTTAGTGTTATTTAATAGTTACGATTTATCATCAATCTATTGCTTGATAATGATACAAAATACTCGTGGAAGAACTTTTCTTGTGTTTTATTATTAAATACAATATTTGTTCGTATTCTGTTGATATACCAAATAGTGAACTATTTCTATTCTCATCTCAAGNTAATACATGCCCTTTGTCCTACTGGACTGTCGCGGACGTACCTTTGTTGAGCTGCAAGTGCCAGTGATCACGTCACTCGCCCTTGCGGTGGGGGAGGTACAAACGGCGGCAGGTTGGTAGCCGAGAGGCGTGGTCCACTTTCCGCATACCGCGTTGATGATGCGCTGGCGCTGGCTTGGCGTCGCCCTGCCGCGTGCTGCTGAGGTGTCGACACCGGGGATGAGTGGCGTTGCTGTGTCGGCGGTCGCACCGGCGATGTTGCCGCGTCATCGACGGGGGCTGGGGTGTCTCCCTGACTCGCCTTCTTCAGGGCCTCTAGCGCGTAGCGCTTCCCATCCTCCACAAGTGTATCAAAGCGCAAAGAAGCCCTGTGCCCTTTGCACCTGGCATCCTGCAGAACATGCCCGAGCTCTTTGCTTGTCTGCCGCACGGCGAAGGAGAAGTCCTCCGCGACGCGAACACCGCGGAGAGATTCGTCGGTCGTCTCACGCAAATAACGAGAAGCTCCCATTAAGAGTTCCTCTCTCTTTTTATAAGAGGCCAATTTCACCACTATACCGACAATAATGCAATATGGCGGTCTAACACGAATTGCCAACTTTAACGAATTCAAGATATATCCAAATACATATTATTAGTTGTCACAAAAGCGACTATTTGCTGTAAAGAAATACAAAAGTTAATAACACAACAAACTAAGACAGAACCTCGTAATATTCGTTCCACACTTTGCTCGATGTAGAGAGAACAGAATAGCGCCACAAGAGCACCGAGGTTGGAGATGGATTTAACTTTTAGAAATCCGAATGTCCTGCCAACATAACGCGAGGTACAAATATTATTACTCTTATGAACGATGGCAAAGTAAAAGTGTTGTCGAATTTAGTATTATTTTACAATAATAATTTAATATAATAACAATAATACGTACTTCTGAAAGAACTTTTTTTGTATTTCATTAAACACAAATTTGTTGGTATTATATAAATTTTATAATACGTAATTTTATAACTATTTATTCTTTTGTTAGGAGTAAAGTGCTGAAATTTTTCAATCCTAAGCCTCTGCCTTAGGAATTGCCCTTGATCGGAATTGATGGGAAGGTCCCTTGCTTGCTTCCGGAGAGTCAGTTTATTGTCCTCCGCGTCGTGTTTGTAATTGCTTTTTGACAATAAATTTATGAATGTATTACTATTTGAATTATATATTTAAAACCATATCGAATGTTCCGTATTTTCGGACGACGCCGATTAATGAGAAACGCCGTAAAACAAATACATAGCTGCCTCACAGTCTGTTTAAACACCAACATAACTCTGGATGTTTAAAACTTTCTCTGCCATTAAATTTCACAGTGACGGTGTGAGCTCCTGTCATTGCAGTGAACTAAAAAGATTTATTACAATCACTTGTTACAGATTGGTTTGTCACGAAGCGAACTATACTGAGATTCACATTTATCAGAGTTTGCATTCACACTTGTTAATTGCTCTCCTATCTGCAGTACATGTCTATCTTCTTGTAGAGTTCACACGCTTTTGCCTTCTGATCTCTCAACATTCAACCTTTTTATCTGTGAATTTATGAAATTACACTCCATCTGCTTCAATGGAGACACAACTGGAATATTAGAAGCTCGTTTACGGATTATGCAATGTCCTGTTAACATCATACGAGTATTAACTTCTATCTATTAACTTCTAGTATAGTTCGATAATAACTTGTACATGTAATTTTTTGCTTAAAATTACAAACATATTGACATTCTATTAGTATTATAACTCGCAGCCAACTTTTTACCTTATCTAGGAACTTTTGCTGAAATTTTTGAATCCGCCTCTGCCTTAGGGCCCTTGATCGGAATTGATGGGATGGTCCCTTGCTTGCTTCCGGAGAGTAAATTAGTTTTTTTCCCTCCACGTGGTCATACGCAGTTTGTACTGTTTTTTGACAATAAATTCATTATTAAAATTTATTATTATCTCAAATTTTATTTTACATTCATAAAGATGTGTAAAGACACAGTTAAAATATTTATAGTATAATACAATAGAGTATACAAATATATATATTATTTTCGATTGTTCCCTTTTAAGAGAGCAGTCCTGATGTTTTCTTCTTGCTTCGTTCTTCCCAAATTCTCTTCATACGTTCGCTTTGTTTTCTCTTGCGTTCTCCTGACCACGTTCTTCCTGTTCTCTTTTCTGTGATGTCTTGTTTAAGTGTATCTCTTCTTTTACGATGTTCCTGAAACTGCTCTCGATTATTTAAGTGTAATTCCCACTTCTTTAATGTCTTCTTCTGTTTCGCTGATCCATTTTCTCTTGTTCTTACTAGCATCCGTTACCTCCAAGATTTGCCTCGTGAGTCTACTCTCTTCCATCCTGCGATATGACCGTAAAATTTCATTCTTCTTTTTCTAACGGCATCTGTTATTGTTTCTGTGTGTTTGTAGATCTCTGTTGATGACCTGTTTATCCAAATTCCTTCAAGAAAAACTGGACCAAATATTTTCCTAGGAATTTTCCTTTCCTGTTTTCCAACTTCTCTTATTTTTGTTTAGCCATGAATCGCCGTCGTTTCTTCTGCTTTCAGTGCTTCAGGTCGAACTACTGTGTTGTAATGTCTCATATTTGCATTGACCGAAATAGATTTCGTCTTATTAATGACTCCATGTGAGCTTATATGCTTTTCGTAATTTTATGATTCTTTCTTGATTGGCTATTGTATTTGAAGTGGGGGACTCGTGTCACTTTCCCGTATCGAGTTGTAATTGGGAGATTATCTGCAGGTTTCCTTTCTATAAAATGAGTTTTCTGGTAGGAGATTTGTAGGCCAGTTTTCTGTGCAATTTCATGTA
>NNCF01131689.1:24257-42220 GCA_002313205.1 Laupala kohalensis | reverse complement strand
GGAGGGGCGAGAGGCCATCCCCTTGGCGGACTCCGGTCTGGATTTGAAATGCTCCCGAGATTTCTCCCAGAATTTAACTTTCGAGGTTGTACCTATTAATGTCTGTTGAATAATTGCCCTCGTTTTCCTGTCGATTTTGAACTCATCTAAAGTGTCGAATAGAGTTTGCCTATCTATCGCATAATAAGCCTTCTTAGCGTCGACAAAAGTTACAACAGTATTTCTGCACCTTCTTATTTGTAAAAGTGTCTTTAGGTTCCAGACCTGTTGTATACAAGAACGCCCTTGGCGATATCCTGCCTGATACTCTCCTATTAGTGGGTCAACTTTTTCTTCGATCCGACTTAACAGCGGTTTACAAGAATTTTATATCCTTCAAAGAAAAGTGAGATTCCTCTGTAGTTATTCGGATCTGTTTTATCTCCCTTTTTGTGAAGAGGGTGCATTAAAGCACATTTCTACTCTGCAGATATTTGTTCGGTTTCCCAAATGTGTGCAATAAATCTGTGAGATTGTCGTCGTTCAGTTTCCGAATTTCTACTACGATTTCGTCCTCTCCGGGGCTTTATTAGTTTTCAGAGATTGGATTATTTCTTTTATTTCCTTCAAAGATGGCGGTTTTGAATCTGGGTAGGATGGAGGTTTTTCAAAAACGAGTTTTTCTAGTGGAGACTTGAAGTTAGGGAGTGAGAGAAAGTACTTAGCTAAATTTGACAGTTATTTTTTGTGATCCATTGGGCAGACACAGACTAGGTGGCTGGTATCCCGTTAAGTTTTTTCTAAAGCCTTTGTAAACGTTTCTTGTGTCGTTCTATTTCTTCAAGTCGCTTTATATCATAGCTTCGTTTTTTTCTTCGTATCGCCTCGGATGATCTTTTCTGTATCTTCAAAAACTTCTTCCATTTCTCTGGAGTTCTGTTGCTACTGAAATTATTCCACGCTTGGATTCTCTCTTCTATTGCCTGTTCCACCACCCATGTTTCTCTTTCTCAGAGGTTGTCCTAATCTCATTTTGTTTTTCAGTTAGGTTCGTCCAATTCGTGGTGTTTGATTCACTAATTTCTTTCTTGTTGAGTTTCACGTATTCTGAATCGATTTTGAACGCAGAAGGTTATTAGCCTCTCGCCGTTTGTGTTCGTTGTCCTGTGAGCCGTCTGTTCCTGAACTTTTTCTTTTTGCCATGTTGTCCATTGAAGTCTCCTAATAAAATTTTCACATGGTGTTCAGAGATGTTATTAGTAGTTTCCTCAAGTAGTTCCCAGAAGTCGTCCACATACTGTGGATTTTTTCGGTTGTAGTCGTTTGTGGGACTATGTGCATTTATCGATGTATATGCCTTGTTTTCAGAATTCACTGAAATTGTGGAAATTGTTTCTGATGTTGAGTTGAAGTTTATTACTGAATCTATGATGGATTTGTACACGGCAAAAGCTGCTCCAAATTGTTTGAGTCCCTTGTTCAGCTGAATTGTAGGTTTTCCCTTGTACATCTGGTTTCTTGAATTGCAAGGATTTTTATGTGGAATTTTTCCATAGTATTCGCGAGTTGTTTGAGTTTACCTGCTTTGCAGAGAGTGTTTGTGTTGAGTGTTCCTATGTAGTTTTTCTGTTTCGGTCGTAGAGAATTTTAAAAGAAGCTCCGACTTTTCTTCACATGACGTTCCTCGTCCCCCAGAATTCGATGACACATGTGTTACGACTTGAATGTTGAGATCTGACAGCCGCACCATCTAAGTGAATAGACCACCAACCGCTGGACTGCAGAACAGACGCTAGTGTTTTTGAATGTGTTTGTCTTTCACAGCCGCCCCTAACCTGGGATACAGACGCTGTTGTTGCCCCTTTTTTGTGAGGCTTTATGCTCGTCCACATCAAAGGTCATTGGAGCCCGAGAATCTTGTACAGGTAGGGAAAATGCAGTTACGCACTAGGGAGAGCCAGCATGACTCTCCCCGCGTGTGGGACTCGCCGAATGACTCAACCCTACCCACTAACAACCCTACTGAATTACAACTCAAAACTCATATCTCAAGTCTTTACTTAAAACATTAAAATAAAAAAGGAGAAGAAGAAAGAGGAAAATGAAAGATACCCTAACCCTAATAGCATCGGGATCGAGAAGAACAAGAGGTGACCAAGGAAGGTCAGGAAAGAGAAAGGAAGGAGCATGGCACAAAAAAGTGAAAGTATAATGCCAAGCTCAGCTCGGAGCCCCGTATTTGCCAATAATAGCGTCGGGATATATATTAGTTTAATCATTTACTCAACAATTTTTTATCTCTCTGTTCTGTAAAATATATGTTCTATATTATATTATAATATACAGAATATAAATAAAAAATTGTCGAGTAAATGATTAAACTAATATTAAAATATTAAATACAAAAACATGGCCGTGAAAGATCTAAATAATAATCTATTTTTAATAATTATTTATTGCACATTTTAGGACTGATGAGTCAGTGACCCCTTTGGTGCACCTCCCTTCCCTTCACTACCACTGTCTTCACATCTGAACACTACCGCACCCCTTCTTCCAGAACTTGCCTCTCACCCCCTGCGAATTGATCGAAATGTTTTCCATAATCGATCCAGGCATCAAATTCGTTCTACTGAGAAATGTTGCTTGTTTGTTTCTGAATTCTTGTTCGATAAAATGATGTTTCAACTCGTCTGTTGTATGTTTCTACGCGGGTTCATTTCTATAAGCTTTGGACGAGCCTGGATTGTTTCCTTCGGTTTTCTCAAGATCTCAAAACTACACAATATTAAAATTCGACCCCCCCCCCCCAGGGGACTTACATCTAGTAAGTACGTGTTTGGCGAACACGGGGCCCCGAGCTCAGTCTGGCATTACTTCCTTTTACTTGTGCAATGCTCCTTCCTTTCTCTTTCCTGACCTCCCTTCGTCACATCTTGTTCTTTTCGATCCCGACGCTATTAGGGCTAGGGTATCTTTCATTTTCCTCTTTCTTCTTTTTTTAAATAAATAATGTATGTAATGTTTTGAGATATGTTGATATTTGAGTTTTGAGTTGTAATTCAGGAGGGTTTTTAGTGGGTAGGGTTGAATCATTCGACGAGTCCCACACGCGGGGAGAGTCATGTTGGCTCTCCCTAGTGCGTAACTGCATTTTCCCTACCTGTACAGAATTTTAGGGCTCCAATGACCTCGAAGTCGACATAAGCCGTAAAGCCCCATCAAACAAAAAATAATTAAAATTCGATGAACGATTCATGAATATAAGGGTTTATTTTTTCTGCACTTTGTCCCGCGACGAGAGTCGCAACCACTGGTCACGCACTCTACCTCTGGCCTCACGACGCGAAGTTCATCTTCCTAAAAGATGGAAAATGGAGATTTACAAACAGTCGCTCCGATGACGTCATCGAGAAAAGAGCGCTATCTGTCTCTAGCGACCCTTCATCCCAATTCACGATTTGAAGTTACAAGCATGAAATTAGATCTCTACCTGAACATACATCATCGCTCTATTATCAAGAAGTGTTCGCAACAAATCTATCAAGGAGAACAGGTCTCTTGAACTATGATTCCATAAAGTAAAGACATTCTTTTGGAAGCGCGCATATAATGGAGCTCTGTGGGAGTCAGTCGTTCTTGCGCCTTTTACACGAAGAGTCTTTTGCAACTCGAAATATATATTTCTACATCGGTGCTATCTTCGTTAAACGAATGATGCCATAAATTGCNTCACACATGTGATGAATGATCTCATACCATGGGATGCACCTGCATTTAACACTAAAAGGTAGATGGAGTACAATCATAAATTTTCATTTAAGTTCCCATCAAACCTGTTCAATATCTTTGTGCTAATTGTTTATTCAAAAATAAGATAATCCTTCACATCACGCTGTGACAACAGACACCTGGTATTTGTTCATGGTTATACATCTGATAGAAATAGTAAATATAAAGTAGAAACATTGTGCCCACTTTTTCCAATCTAAAACCACGCCACACATAGTGGAACCTTTGTCTTCGTAATGGATAGGCAATAAAGTGTGGAGGATTTATGAGAAGTAGGCTTCGCGTTCTCTACCGCCCGTGCCATCGCTTTGTTTATCCTGAGCGGCGGTGGGCCGCGCCCGGAGGACCATCACGTTGGAGTCTCAAGGAGGGCGTGCGAGCGCTCTCCACGACGTCACACATTTCCGTCCCGCCTCTTCCGTTCCGGTTGACGGTCCACCTTTATGGTCCTCCTCTTCGCGCTGCCCTCCCACATGGCCTTGCTTCCCGCATCCGTCGCCACACCCGCTCCAAGGACCACACGAAAGGTGTCACCGCTGAAAGACGCTGTTGTTCTTGGATTTCACCTATCATTACACACAACAAAATCCTTAGGGATTCAGAGAGTTATTTGGATTCAATTTCCGAGACAAAAGTGTTTGAAAAAGTTCCAACAATTGTTTCAAATATTTAATAATATACAAATTTTATTGTCAAATAAAACAGTTACAAACGGGGTATTATCACGTGAGGCGTAAGAAGCTAATTTACTCTCGAGAAACAAGAAACGGACCATTCCATCAATTCCAGACAACGACAGGCTGCATGGGACTTAATATCTCTAAAAAAAATTTAACAAATGCATGCTGTTATCTATTAGTTATTTCCAAATCAAATCACAGTAATTAAAATCAATGAAAATTCGAGATAATTTTTTTAAATTAAAAAATTAATTGCAATTTGTTTATGGTTACAGAGAACAATGGGAAAATTTTATAACAGAGAAATTTTCTACACAGAGTAAGAGGAGTTGTCCATCGACCGATCTCTTGTTTATACTACATTGATTTTTTTATTTGTGTAGAATTTAGAAACATGTTATTTGCATTTCTCCGATATGAACAACGCAATAAAAACATTAAAATAAACAAAAAGAAGTAATAGTGTAATTTATTCTTGAGATCGCATCCAAAGGGAAGGAATCTTTTTAATCTTCGAGTGTTTTCGTGGAGATCGTTATTAGCAAACCGAGCAGCATTTGCTTTTTCATTCTCAGTTAAAACGTGAAACAAGAACGCAGAGAAATTTCCGTCTGTTCCATGTCGCGAGCGTGAAGTATCGACCGTCGACGATATCTCGTTTTACAACCCCATTGCAGCGGTCATTCGCATTATCTCGGATGATTTCCAAATAAACCCCACACGCAACGAGAAATGGAGGAAAGTTCTCCAGACGCATTTCAGGAACACGCGGCAAAAGGCGTTCGTTCCTTCCTTCCTTCACGTCTCCTCATCTACGAAATAAAATAAAATGCTTAAGAACATCACTATGTCTGAAAGCGTCACTGTTATATTAAACCTGTCTCTGAAGTTGCGAGATCGTTATGGTGAAATCGTACGAAAATTATACAAAATGGCCGACTTATATTTGTTACAAATACACAGTTACCATTTAAACGTGGAAAAGTCGTGACTTTAATAAATTACAATTTTTTAAGAAAAGTGAAATAGTGTCATTAAAAAGTTATTTCACCGCACGTAAGCTATGCGCACCGAAAAAATATTTATTTGAATATCAATAACCCTTTATGTTTATCCAGATGTATATGGAGGGTAAGTACATTGGTTGCTTCATATTGAACTATACAACAAGAATTTTAAACTAGTGGTGCAGAACCATTGCACTCGTACTTTCTCATATACCTTTCTCCGTCAGCAGTATAGGGCGAGAAAAAAAATTCATAGGAAAAGAGTCATTTCTGGCAAAGGGGTCCTCTACATTTCGGTCGTCTTCCAGTGCTCTATTCATGCTCAAAGTCGCTAGATGAACTTTGAAATTTTTTTTTATTTACTGTGTTTTATTTGAAATTTGAAAGTAAAATAAATTTCAGAATATTATTTCAATACATATAGCGACATGTCAGTGTTATGTAAATGTAATTTCGTTGTAGATTGAAATTGATGCACTTTCGTATCTGCAGTTTGCGTTTGCTGTTCTCCTATATATTTAATCATTATCATTATATCTTTCATTTCAGTTTACGAAAAGGGTATTCCACGTCTGCTCGGTCCATTCACACTGCTAAATATTATTCAAACTTCTTGAAATAGTATCCTAATGTGTAGCAGGCAGAAATTATTTTACTGCGTCTCTACCAAACTTTCAAGAGAAATACCGCTAATGCGGATGTAATGCATAGTAATTGCACTTTACGTACAGAAAATTTAAGCAAAATCGTTGGAGCCGTTTATGGGAAACATTGAAAAGAGTACTTTGACCTTCGTGTGACGTACCCTTTCTTTTAAAGTTTAAAAAAGGAAAATTAAATACGAATTAAATATATTCATCCGTTTACTCAGGATCGCCAAAACGGATGTTTCAGTAGACATCTCGCTTTCGAATTTTTTCGCGATTACAAAACTCTCTTCGTACCATGCATATGAGAAAGTACAAAGGATTATTCTGTGGATTGGATTTTCAATGAATTTAGAATTCTTTTGACTGCTATCAAAGTACCCTACGAACTCGTGATTTGGTACTTTCACAATAACCTTCGAATAAAACGTAGGTATATCATTAATAAAATAATAGACATATAAGTGATTACGTATCGTTATTACGAAGATCAGTCCTGTGTAGTAGTATTGCATGTTTGTGTACATTAACTATTCACATTTTGTGTGTGTGAAAAGATCAACACTAATTTTTTCCGATAGCTTCGACCAACCAACGTCCACCCGTAGTCATGTTTCTTGGCTTCGAGAAATTTAACTTCAGAAAAGAAAAAAAAACGCAACGTGATCGGAAACGCACTCTGGGTTCATTAGTACATTAGTCGCAGTAAATTACTTCGTTGTCCTCAATGTGGTCTTAAGTATTTTATAACAGCATCAAATTATTTACGCATTTCTTTATTTATTGTCAGTCTTTTCAACAAGAATTTCTTTACGGGTAATTACAATTTGTAACAGCTCTCTTGACAATTATTTATTTCTTTATTTATCGTCAGTCTAATTGGTTTGATGTTGGTACAGGGCTTGTGCACAGTGCAGCCAACGCTTTTACTTCGCCATCGTCCATAAGGGTAATGACATTTGTATCTCGCGTTATGTTGGGAGAAAATTCGTATTTCTGAAAACTTAAACCCATTGCCAACCTCGGAAACAAATTCAATGCAAATAGTCCCTTTTGTGACTTCTATTAATATTTATTTGGATATAGCTTGAATTCGTTAAAGTTGGCAATTCGTGCGAGGCAGCCATGTTGCGTAATTTTCGTCAAAGGATAATAGGTGTCAGCACCTTTAGCGAAGTGGCCTCGAAGTGGCCTCGAGTGTCTTGTCAATTGCAGCTGCAGAAGAAGTCTTCCTGTGTGCATCCACAGCGAAACATTCACAGNTGTCAGCACCTTTAGCGAAGTGGCCTCGAAGTGGCCTCGAGTGTCTTGTCAATTGCAGCTGCAGAAGAAGTCTTCCTGTGTGCATCCATCCACAGCGCAACGGGAGGGTGGGGGGCGAAACGTCCGTTCACAGTCTCTATAACTGAACACAAATATTATTCCGTTGCGATACATCAACAAGACACAATTCACCAGAAAGGTCTTTAGAGAATAACTTTTTCTATGAGTTATAAATGACATGCAAATACAAAATATTTTGTTATAATCTATTTACAATGAAAACAGAATCATCGAATCCTGCAGCCTGCTTTTTCCTGCGCAGCCAAAACCTCTTTTTGTTTTTTAGTTTTATGCAAATCGTTTACTTTTGCATTTATAGAGATCTGCGTCTGAAAAAAGTGAAAATCAACTGACTAATCAACTGGTTAGAAAGTTGAAAAAAAATAATTTAGAAACAGCTATTATTTAGATTCGCCTTACAATTTTTTCCTTATAACTTTTACATCCGTAAATAATACGAATGACTGATGTTGAGCGCGTGGGGATCAAAAGGTGAAAATGGAATTTTGCAGAGAGAGATTTTCTTTTTCCGCTTGCAAAAAGACATTATAAAATGTTAAACAGAGATATAATCACAATTTTATACCCTGTTTAGAGTGAAAATACACGAAATATGATGGAAGTAGTTTATAATAGCATCAAATTATTTACGCATTTCTTTATTTATTGTCAGTCTTTTCAACAAGAATTTCTTTACGGGTAATTACAATAAGCAAATAACAGTGAAGTAGAAAGCAAAAAGTTCAACTAATTACGTAATTTCTTCTGAATAGTTTTATAAACCTGTCTTTAATCAATAAAAATGTATAACGAAGAAGTAACATTGTACATATTTTGATTTCATATAGATTTTGAAGTTATTTACTCACTACGTAAGTAATTTTACAATTAGTGTAGTAATTCTTATTTTCTTGAATTATATTAGCGAAGATTTGACGTAGCTCTCTGACTCATTTTATAAAGAATGGGGGACCCAAATAAACCAAACTTTTATACTTTGTCTTTTCCGAGAAGAAAGCTGTTGTGGACTTGTAAGGGTTGAGGATTAAGGGTTTCGCGCTCCTGAGAAGAATCGCGGACGCTCTAGCGATTATACGAGTTCTGAATTTTTCCTAATCCTCCGCCATGACGAAGTACACGCAATCATACCACAATACAAAACATAAATTTGAATTTTTTAAGGGCTAAATACAAAGCCTACATTGTATTGGAACATCATTCTCGGATAACTAGAAAATATCATATTTTAGAATTTAGAACTGGGAAACAAAAAACCGACATTGGAACAATTAGAAACTGGAATTTAATGCACTAAAAAGGGAAAAATCAAATGTTCGGGTCGTCCGCAATAATTAATTATTAGCTGCTTTATTGTTTCAGCGTCGCGTGTTTTTATATTTAATATTTTCAATATTAGTTTAATCATATATTTTACAATTTGTAATTTCAGTACTCTATAATATGTATTTTTGTATATTTTATTGAATTTCCTTATATTATGCCACTGGGTAATATCTGCCCATTTGCAGATATTATAAATATTATAAATATTATAAATATTATACAGCATCCGGAGACAAACGAACACTAGTTGACACTGAAGAAGATTTATAATGCACTTTGCTCCAGAAACGTTTGAAAAATGATTAAGAAAATGGCATTAAATTAGCTTTAGGTACGTTTCAGAATAATCTATAGTTCGATAATAACTTGTACATGTAATTTTTTTGCGTTAAATTACAAACATATTGACATTATATATGTATTATAACTCGTAGTTAAATTTTTATCTTATCTAGGAATTTTTGCTTAAATTTTTTTGAATCCGCCTTACCCTTAGGGCCCTTGATCGGAATTGATGGGATGGTCCTTTGCTTGCTTCCGGAGAGTAAATTAGTTTATTGTCCTCCACTTGGTCATATGCAGTTTGTACTGTTTTTTGACAATAAATGTATTATTATTATTAAATTTATTATTTATTCTTTTGTTGGTGGTGGTGGCGACTGTCTTCTTTCTCTTGTCCTTTTCAGCTTTTCCTTTAGAACCCTTTACTCATTAGAACCCTTTACTCTCAAAGAAGAATACTTTTATTAATCAAGGCATTTTCATAAAAATGCTTGAAAATTTTTCGATGGAGCGATCATTTATTTACCCTCTACATTTTTTTTCTGCACGAAATGTTATTCGTTGGTAGATTATACTTGGCTGAAAATTTAACTTTATGTTACCCCAAAATTACGGAATTTGATTTTCATGGAGTTGTTTAGATTATAATGCATTACTATATTTTTCTTTACTTCAAATAACACGACTTGTTTATAAGATGAATGAGATACTTGTTAAGGTATTATATCAGTCACAAGGACTAGGTTTAAGTACACCCCCAAAAATGTTCCAAGTGATAGTTTGAACAATTCCCTGTACAGAATACCCTTACGGATCAAAATATTGAATTATTTCACTTTAAGTTCCTTTGGGCTTATATGGAGAATCGATTGTGAGCAGGTCTTCTCGGGATGCTCCCGCCATTCATTCCATCACAGCATCCACTCATCATCATTCATTCATCACCCGCCTCGGGGAGGAACGTCAGGAAGGACATCCGGCATCCCCGTAATTCCCCTGCTAAATCAAACCCCTTCAGACAAGGGAAAGGGAGTTTCGCGAGATTGTGTGTTTTCGACGTCCTGACACAATTCACATAGCGAAAATGAACACAAATGATGAAAATGGCGACGCAAGGTCCCGAACATTTTCATACCTTACAGTTAAAAGAACGTCCTGCACGTCCCTGACATCCATGTATTTAGGACTGAATATGCAATAAACATTAATACATATGTTCAACAAATATAATTAAATAAACAATTACGAAATAATATTATTCAAAGTTCATAAAATACATTTTAATTACTTATTTAATTATATTATATAATGGACGTTAATTGTTGAACAACAAACATGATAGGAAATGGTCGAGAAAACGGGAGTCCTTGAGATTTTCCCACCACGTGTCGACTGCAGGGAAACTAGTGTTCCTCCTCCATGACGTCAACTTTGTAAAGTACTTTTGCCGGATTTTTCTAACCCAACAAGTGTCGGGGAGGATCTGTAACTGTAAGCAATATTCATGGCAGTGGGATTTTTAAGAAACGATGAAAGGAACCCTATTAATTATCCGTATGAAATAATTTTTATTTATTAATTTTTTATAATATTTCGGGTTGAGTGGTAGTAAATTTTGAATTTTTATTCGAAATATTCGAAAGAAATTTTGTCATATTACGTAATAATAGAATGTTCAAAAGAAAACATTGAGAAAACATTAAAAGGGCGTAATGATTCATTCGAATGATTCTTCTTCTTGGAAAAAGGTTAAGGAGATGAAGTGACACCAACAAAAGGGCATACAATCACTTTTTAGAAGATTTTACACTGATTTAATAATTTTTAAAAAAAATTATTGTTAATATTATATATAGTATAATTTTTACTGCTGAGATTAATGGGTCTAACGAAATATAAAATTGTTAAACTAAAATCATTGATAAAATGTACACGATTGTTTAATTTCAGCATTCGATAGAGATTTTTGACTCTCTTATCAGTTTCATCAATTCAAGAAGGACATTATTGTCGGGTTACAACTAATAAAAGAATAATCATTTGCCCATCTGACATTCCTATGTTTAAGCTACATATCGCTGAGCATTTTTGGATTTGAATAGTGATTCATAAACATGAGTTAAATGTTCATTAAAAATGTGTGTGAAAATATTTAAAATGTCAGTGGTAATTTCGATTGATGCTGACTAATATCAACGTCACCTAGCTATATAGGCCACCTCGATTTTCTACTAGTGCTTGGCATTGCTAATACGCAACGCAAATAGCAGCTTCTAGTACACAGCCAGACGTTCGGCGTGTTTTAGTTAGCGGTGCAGGAAGGTAACAGGTGCATATTTTTCCGCAGTCTTCGTTATGCTTCGTGCAATAATAATAACTTTAATGGGACTAGGCGGTCGGTAGAAAGAACTCACAACCAGACGCCAGAAGGACAACTGATGGGACAGAGGCGGGGGGGGGTGACGACGCTACAGGGAACAGCCTTCCAAGGCCACCTTGCGCTCGACGGCGGTCAAGGCCTACGCACTCAACTCTCCCACCTCCCTCTCCTCACTCCCTCTTCACAAAATGGATGCACCACACTGCGAACGAACGAACGAACGAACGAACGAACGAACGAAACTAAGTCACGTCGTGCTTGAAGGTATTATTATATCCGCGTTGCCTGAAGTCAAGTGATTAACTTTTCAAGCTATAAATCATTCGGAAAGTATTTTTGATAATTCGTAACTATTAAATAACACTAAATTCGCCAATAATTATATCATTTGATGCCGTCTCTAGGCAAGAGCCTAACGAGTCTTTATAAAAAAATGCGCCTCTACCCGAAGGAAAACCAGAGACAAACCCGGGACAGGATGGGATTTTCTTTTCCCTGCAGATTAAAACACGATTCTATGTCATTCCTGGACTGTGATAAATATTATCGGAGCAGTGACACAACACCGGAATGGCGTAAATTGAAGAAGATAAGACTATCATATAGAGGTTACGTCACTGACATGCGTTCTTCGATGTAGCATTTATTCATAACCTGCTCAGAAATTTGTAAGTACTCAAACTTGAGGGGATTGTGTAGATTTGTGAAGAATACATATGTAGATACTCAAAATTAATCTTTTTCGCCTTGTACAATTGTAAGATAACGTTTACCATTAACACCTCACCTATGATTTTTTCCCTTGATGGAATGAGATATGGTTATTTCCTTAATTTTACTTGGCAGTTTTTTAACAGCTGTTTGGTTCGTAATCAATTATTAATTAAATAAACTTATATGAAGTAAAAATACACACTGTGTCAAAATGAAAACAAAGAATGTATCGATAAAAAATCAGTCTTTCTTTACTTACGCGTCAATTTAACAAGTTTTTTTTTATTTCCATAATAACTAAATTAATACTTGTTATTTTCTTAAGATGTGGTTGTAAATTATAGGTTTCCATTACTGAATAATTTTCAATAATTCAATTCAATGGTTAAAATAAATCGAAGTCTTGAAAGTAGTAATTGAATTAATTACGAACTAACTGGTTACTCAGCGTTGCTCGGATTTTTCTTCTTCTGTTAGTCAGGAAAAATTATCTCTATCTATATTGTAAGATCAAAATACAACTACTAACTGGTATTTAAGAACGTATACAACATCCTTATTTCACTAATTCATAATAATAAAAACTTAATAGACAACTTGACTAGACCTANTAGTCTATGTTCATCTTGGACATCTAAACTACCTTCTTTGCCAAATTCTATCACGACCGGTTCAATGGTTTCGTACAAAGAAGTGATTGAGTAGGAAGAAGACAGAGAAACTTTTCCGATACGCATTTACATATATATTAGTAAGTGTATGGATTCGGATGAGCGTCATTGTGAAACTCTACATTTGACGAACACAAATGAGAAGGTTGAAGAGAGGATCAATCTTGTCGAATAATTGTTTCGAGGAACTTGCATCTTGGTGACGCAGCATTTTGTGTCTCTTGGCGTCTGTCGGCTGCCATCTATTTTCATGTCGAGAGACGCACGTCGGCACGTGACGCCTAGCTTTTCCTCAGCCATGTCTTTGATATAGTTTCACGAGGATGTCAACTGTCGAAGTCGTGTTTCTTTGATTTCAGAAATTTAAATTAAAAATAACACGAACAGAATAACTGTTTTCAATAGTTTATTGCACATCAGTCGCAGTACATAACCTTATTGTCCCCAACATGGTCTTTGGTAATTTGTAGCAGCTCTCATGACAATAAATTATTAATTTATTCTCAGTCTAATTTGCCTGATGTTGGTACAGCGCTCGTACACAGTGTGAGCAACACTTTTACTTCGCCGTCGTCCATTAGAGTAATAATATTCGTACCTCGCGTTATGTTGGCTGGACATCCAATTCCGCCGTCATCAATTCGTCTTTCGCCAATATCGGCCATCAATTGAAATCACTTCACTTCACTTGGAGGCTGTTGCTGTTCTGTTCTGTTCCTTCTGCCTGGAGCGTGTGGAACGAGTGTTATGGAGGTTGTTGCGTTATTAACTCGTATTTCTTTACAGCAAATAGTAGCTTTTGTGACTACTATATTAATATTTATTTGAATATAACTCGAATTCGTAGAAGTCTGCAATTCGTGTTAGGCATTTGCCGTATCGCATAATTTTTCGACAAAGTTACGTGACTTGGAGAATATCGGAATGTCTTCGTCGCCGGCCACCAGCGAAATGAATCCCCTCATTGCCATGGAATATGCAAGTTTGTCTCGTCGTTTTCGATATGATCGCTCAATTTGGTAGTCGATTCTCGTGATCGATCTCTCCAAGGGACTTCGTCCACGTTAAGAAATCGATGAAGTGATGGTAAGACACGGTGCGTTCACTTAAGGAACTTAAGTTTCCATTGTTGCATTACTTTAATTACACCGTGTGCCTTCTAACTCGATCGGAATTATGTTCCAATGTGCGTCGGATGACGCGCGTCTTTCGCTGGACCTCTGCACTGTCGCGAAGTGTATTTCATGAACCACTTAAGTTCACACATTGCATTTATACTACGTGGTCTTACATAAAAAGTATTAAGAAATATTAATTAATATTATACGATGAATATTGCATTAAGAAAATATTTAGGTCAAACATTAATTAATAATCATCCTGCCAACGTTTCGGACATTTATTTGTCCTTCTTCAGGGCTAATTAATTAATATCGCTCTTTTTGAAACGGACGATTCGTGCCATCCACGTGACCTCAGAGGAAGCGATCAATTAAGTACTTTCGACTGATGTAAATTATTTAACGAGTAATTTATTCGTGAAAAATTAAATTACAGACAATTAAGATTAATTAAACCCTCTGTTAATGAAGTGTTTGTTCTTCATTAAAATTTCGTCTTATGTGGATGCTAAGAGCTATTCTTCTGCCGAATCTCATCGTAATTTAAAATTAAACTGCAAGCAACTCATTTGTGATGTTCTTTTATGGTGTTTATTGCACTGAAACTGTTATGAAAATTATCTCATCGTGTAATTCTGGACTCAAAAGTGTACACAATCACAATTTTATTGATATCCAACACTTTATAACATTTTTAGAATTANTATTGGATTGCGAATGACAACAACGCATTTGTCGTTGATACCTCGGAGACAGCACACACCGTCCGCCGGGACGAAGCCCCATAGGGAGTTCCACAGGGGTCGACGCGCCGCAGGAGGAGGGGCGATGAAAGAGAATACAAGGAAGAACGAAAGAAGAAGAGGAGGAACTGGATAAAATCCGGTTTCCTCCCATCCCACTCCACTTTCCGATTTTAATTAATAACTAAAAACCAAAAAACATTACACTAAAAATTTAAGAAAAAATAAAACCACTTCAATAAAGAAAAGGAATCATAATGTGATATAATTATATTTAAAAGATCAATCGGTATTAAAAATATTTATCAAAACACCATAATTGCACATTCAAGTGCAGATTTCAGGAATTATCTTCCTCATTTAACTCTTTGCAATAACCTTGGAGACAGATTTTAAAAAGGCATTTCCGAGATAATCCTTTTTTGCGTAATAAATTTTCGCTGTATCTCGTATTAGCAATACCTGCGTAGAATTAACTGACCANGCTGTCGGAATTATTATTCCTGTCTCTTATACACATCTAGATGTGTATAAGAATCTGTGCGTAGAATTAACTGACCAATCAAAATGCCTCTATTCATATTTTCAAAATTTTGAATATTACGAAATACGAAGTAGAGTGCGGTGTGTAAATGAAGTCCGAATGAGCTTCTGTCGAGAAATAGGCTTCTTCCATTCCCAACCCATTCGAAGTCAAATCTCAAGTTTGGTTTCGGTGCATCAATGTATTCGTGAGATATTGGGGTAAGAAAATTCTTAACATACAAACACAGGACATTGGAGACCATCGCCAAGATTTCGAAATAATCACAAGGATCCGAAGAGATCTCAAACACGTTCTTTCGACCGATTACAATACAGTCTGATTTGTAATTAGAAAGTAATGAATTGGATTGAAAAGAAGAAAAATAAAAATGAAAATGATGAACCCGCTCGTTAAGACATGTGACGTTTCGGCCAAGTGAATGTGAAGCGGCGAGGGAGCCAATTGAGACATTTGGAAGCCATGTCGTCGTCCCCCCTCCCCTCGCTGACTGACTGACTGTCTCCGTCGACCGCCAGCGAGCGAACGAGCGACTGTCTACTACACATTCATCTTACGAAAGCAGCGGACGTCGAGATATCCCGAGTTCAAGGTCGTCACGCCAAACTCAAAGCGATACATTTATAAAGACCGAATCAGCGATCAAGAGTCGCATTTGTCACAGTGTTGGTGAATTAATAATAATAATAACAACTTTACAAAAAAAAGGAACCATCCTTAACACATGTAAAATAGTCAGAAGATTTTTAAATTGTGATATTGCATGAGGTGAGGATGTTCTGTATAACCCGCACTTCACCTGATCCAACTACAAGTTGTGAAAATAGTACACGAAAATAATAATAGTAGTAGTAGTAATAGTAATAATAATAATAATAATATCTATTAAATAATTAAATAGCTAATAGCGCCGACGAGTTGTCCCAGCGACTCTCCAGTTCAAGAATGAAACTTAATTTCCTTCTATTCGCATCGATGTGCTATTGGTTTACTCCAACCCAGATTTCTTACGTGTCCCGAAAAGTCTTCAAAGAAATTAGGTATTCGTACTTTCTCATAAGCATTTTTCAAATATCATTACATTCTATAAATTAATACACAATATTTACCAATTTGCGAGAAATAAGAGACATCGAAGTTTTTCATCGTTGCATACGATTCGATAAAGATCTGAGAGCATTTGTTTCTGCAATCACTTTTCTCGTCATCTCCGTGAAAGATGGTACTATTCCATGTATGTTACATATATTATCGTCAGAAATTCCTTCTATTCACAAAGATAACGTTGTTTCAACTACCATCATGCGACAACTACCGAATGAATAGAATTGAAAGTTTCTCAATGGCGTCATATTTGTATGACACCACACATTCGAATATGAAATGAATTTTTTAAAGAAATGGAGCACTTGGTTTGTTTTATGAAGGTAAAAAGGATTTATAGGCTCCTTGTTTTGTTAATAAATGTTTCAAAAACATATCTTAAACTTTGTTAAAGAAAGCTGTTGCTAACAGTGTATAACCACGCGCGGGATAATAAACAAAGATACTCTCCAGAGATTCAAATCCCATCAATTCAAATCAAAGGGCACAAGGCCAGAGTGAGGGATTTAATATTTATTTAAAAAATCAAATATGCACTGTTACGTCTCGTAGTCTTAAATACTGACTCAAACGTGTTTTGTGAAAAGAAAAATTCCGGTTGAAGGCCTTTTATGTTTTAATTCGCCTTCAATGGAAAAATGATCCATAGAGTCTGTGCAAAGTGGTTATCCTGTTAGCAGAAATTGAGTGCACCGAAGAAGTCCAAATGGATTCAATTGGTCCACGTGGAAGCGAATGCACGACGGCTCTCGAAAGGATGACCTTCAATTTCACTCATCATTACGACACTAACTTTCTTACTCTATTTCATTTTATGACGCTTTCTTACTATATTTATACCCATTAGTTGGGTTTTTCTTGGTGTAATTTGATAAGAACAGCAGGGATAACTCTTCTCTATGATCCAGAAAGTGAGGTGGTTTATTGTCTATCTCGTTGTGGCCCGGAACTGAAATTGTTTGTTCGAACATTTGTGGTGTACAAAACTGATTGTGAGATTGAGTCTGAAAGTGCACGGAAGCCCCTTGGCGACGAATATTTTGCTGATGTGAGAGACGGCGAAACAGGTCTCGGCTGCTGCGGACGAATAATACGATCATCTTTCTACTCTACTCGCAATCACGATTCTTTGCCTCTAAGGCCCAATTTCACCAAGTTTGTTTAATGTCTTAAACGAGATTTTCAGTGCAGTAAATCGTGATTATCAAAATGCGCTTTCCACCAACTTCGATTTACGAGAAAATCGCCATTTACACGTAAACCGTCCGTGTCCCAAAAACTTCATAAATATGTCTTTGACAAGACAGAACTTTTAAGGCACAAGAAATGTAAATAACCTTGAATATCCACCAGCGCCTTGTTTGCCATTTGGTCTTCTCGTAACTTCATATTTATGCTACATGTATTGATAACACGAATTAAAGAACCCCCCAGGGGACTTACATCAAGTAAGCACGTGTTTGTCGAACAGGGCCCAGAGCTGAGTCTGGCATTACTTCCACTTTCTTGTGCCACGCTCCTTCCTTTCTCTTTCCTGACCTCCCTTGGTCACCTCTAGTTCTTTTCGATCCCGACGCCATTAGGGCTAGGGTATCTTTCATTTTCCTCATTCCTCTCATTTTTTGTCCCCCC